>CAIGRO010138329.1:0-10901 GCA_903798355.1 Fraxinus baroniana
CCATTCAAAGAGTTTCACCTATTAAACATAAAATACAGAAATTTAGAATATATTTTATTAAAAGAACTATCAATTGTCTTTATTTTAGGTCCTAAATAAGTGTAAAAATTACACTTATCACAATTGTCCACATTATTGTTTGAATTTGTCATTTGATCACTTGATTTATCTATTTGTCTTGCCCTGCAATGTTGATAATCAACAACTAGGAGACAAGTATGAGCATTACAAAATTGAAATTCAAATCAATGTGCTCATAAATAACTTAAATCATATATTGTAATTATTTTTAAACAATTTCTCAAATTTATTAATAGAAAAATCCGTCTCTCTCGTTTCTATTTCTTCAACAATGGAGGTTTATGAACAATTGATTATAGGTACAGTACAATATAGATCATATGATCGAATTGGTCCTTTTCATGATAAGCAAAAATAATATTGTCCAACAATTACTTTTAATTTTTTGTCAAAAATAAATGGATTTGAACCTGAACTCTCCATGAAATTAGTTAATATATATTACTAGAATCGGAGGTTCATTGAATTGGTCCTCTTCATAATAAGCCCTTCCCAATGTCTATTTGTTAAGGATTTATTTGACAAGGTTTCTGCTTTTACTTCATGTAAAAGAACATTCCGTGAAAATCACATTTAACCAATTTTTGTAAAGATCTTCTAGACAGACAAAATTTTTAGATAACTATATAAACTTGGTCTAAAAAAAACTTTCGACTATTTAAGAACCTCGCCAAAACGGCCCTATGTAACATGCTTAAATATTTTCTTATTTGATGATCACTATGTTGTAGGTTTACGAACATACAATTAAAGCTATTGGACTAAGTGAATTTTGGAAACATGGTAGAAAATGAGTAGATTTGAAAAATATTTACTTTTGAAAATATTTGTAAGATGGCAGTTATATTAGCGCCACAGTTTGTTGCAATAATTGCCTTTAAGATCCTCAATATTCTCCTTGTTAGGAATTTACTTAATCATGCATATCGAAAAGTAAAACGTTTCAATCCCGTTCAAGGATCTGCTTTGTGTTTAGATAGAACATGTGATAAGAATTATACTTTTGATGAATTCTACAAGCTCCTTTGCGTTTCTTGAACTCAGTTGATTACGATCTGCAATTCAAGCTGATTCGCATTGTGTTTAGATAGAAACTGTGTTTAGAATAATACATTTGATGAATTCTGCAAACTCTTTTGCTGATTCTCGAACTCCAATGATCACGATCTGCAATCCAAGCTGTCCAATTGTCCAGCTTCCAATAGTGATCCACACAAAAAACAAGAATAACGACTAGAGTTTTCATTTCTTATACTAACAAGAATAAAAATATTTTTCTCTACAATTTTCAAACCTTAGCAGCCTATTAATATAAGTCCAAGTGGACTTGACCCGTCTCTTGAATTTAACCCGCTCCAATATTTAATTAATCAAATTAATTAAATTTGGTGCATGAATTAATTAATTCAGACATATTAATAAGCAACACAATTAATTAATTATCCAACACTTATCAATTAATTAATTGGTAAATGTCATTCTTTTGGTTTTCTTTTGTGTGTGACCCATTATATTTACAATCACGATACCTAACGACGTGAATTATTATTTTGATCCAATCAAAATTGATAAATTAAAATAACTCTTTAATTTATCATCAATTCACATCCGTTGTCCCAAATTGACAGTTAGCAATGTGTCGAGACAATACATGTGATGGAAAATGTCACGTGTTATGACAAAATCAAACTTGTTCGTTTACCGTGAAAATGTAATTCTTTCGTCAATATAATCCGATCAATTACGATATATGAATATTTGTCAATCTCAATTATCGATCATAGTTTTCATCTCACTATTAATTCAATGTAAGTCGAAACCTATTTTTCGACTTATGAGTACACATTGGCCAAAAATTTCGTTATCAACTTAATTGAATGAAATGTAGATCATAATCTCCTATTATCTAATAGTGACGAATCTTTTATTGATCATTTACAACTTTTATATAATTCTTGATATACTCGAACGATGTTGCAGAAGCGATCCTTGGCAAAGCAACATCCAACATTACCAAAGTATGATTGTCTTCATATAAGACACTACAATGACATCAAGTCGAATGAACAATTATACTATCGAATATTATAAATTAACCACTAACACTCGGATAGTTATTCATGTGGAATCTCCCCAACGGTTTCCAATATCTTATTCTATAATAAAACGTTCATGTTTATTTAAGTATCACCGCACTTTAATTTGTGTGATCAGCTACCTACTTCACAAGTAAGAAATGTCTCACGTGATGATCTATCCATAATAACGATATTCATATCTCGTTATTACTTACAACCACTGATGATTTAAGATTCAATCAAATATAATGTACATCTCACAATTATAGCTCCTTGTGATTAACAAATTACTAAAACATAAATCTATGGACTCTACTATTTAATTTATTAGAATATTAATTCAATTGAATAATACATCTGCCATAAATAAAATGTATCAATTATAAAAAATAAAATGCATCAATTATACAAATGTTTATATCTAAAATCAATTGAATTTAAGGCATAAAACTTACACTAAGCACCGATGCTTAGTATAAACTAAACACGTTTGACGAGACGCACTACAATAGATGATGTAGTGCCTATCATGAACTAATCACTGGTGTTGAGGAGATCGAATCTAGTTAAACCAAATGTATCTAAAACTTCCACAACTCCAATAGTACAAAAATAGTAGCTCAACATTCACCTATAGCAATTCAATTGCAAACAATGCAATTGTTTCGAAAAATGGCGACTAAACCCATCTTTTTCAATTGATTTACTAGACCAGTCACAGGTTTATACTACTAACCCAGCAAGTTTCCTGGCAAGGCACAGGAAAGGCTTCTCAAAAGTGTAGTTACTTTTTGCCGAGATTTCATATTACTGCAAATTCTATTTGTGGAACATAACTTGCTTTGCCTTCACCTGTCGGTTCTTCACAACAACCTTGTTGCCACAAAGCACAATTTGGATGTTCTCACAAACCCTGCGGTAGGCAGTGTAAGTGATCCCAGTACCATGTCAAGCTCCCATAGAAATAGACAGAGAAATAGAGGAATAATAGAATAGACGAAGATCCATATCGACAAAGATCCCGATGCCATGTTGGGAGATTCTTGTTCATATATTAGAAAAAAAAAAAAAAAAAGAATGTAGAAAAGTATGTAACAGAATTTGCCTCATGGCAAAATATTTAATCAGGCTCACTTTCATATTTCTTCGTAAATTCACGAGTGAGATGTGTTGGGAAAAATAATGTCATGTAAACCTGCATATATAATTAATCGTGTATAAAAATCATCTTAAAGTTGAACTCGTTTAAAGTGATCTAATTGAAGCTATTAGACTTTGGGCATCTAAATAAAGCATAAGCATAAATATGTGTAGATACCAAATCCATTAGGAATGTTTTTCATGATGGGTCCAAAAATTTATAAATATAAATAAGGGAAAATTAGGTATAGTACTCTAAAAAACTAAATATTTGATTAATACCTTAGAACTAAGGGAAAAAATAAAAAATAAGATGTTTAAGTTTCTAAATTCAAAAATCAGGTTTATAGTTTAAAAATTCAAAAATCATGTTTTTTATTTATTTTTATTAAAATAAAGATAACAAAGTCACATTTTTGTGATTAATGGCCACATATTCAAAATTATAAGTCACGAATTTATTTATTGGTCACATATCGTCAAATTTTTTTGTCACAGATTATTTTGAGGTCACATATCCAAAAATTTGTACGTCGCACATTATTTTGAGGTCACAGATTTTTAAATTAGTTGGTCACAGATTAATTTTGAGTCACATTTGTTGGTCACAAATTATTTTTCAGTCACATTATCAAAAATTTTAGGTCACAGATTAAATATTTGGTCACAGATAATCAAATACTTAGTCATACACCACCAACAATAACCACCAACGTCGTCGTCACCGTCACACGACCACCACCGCCAACAATAACCACCAATGCACAACACATCACTCAATAACAAAAAAGAAAAAAAGACAGCGAACAAACCACCAGCATCTCCACAACACAACCCCCAACACCACTCGAGGAAGAAAAAAATAATTATAGGCAGAGAACTGCTGCCGCGAGCAGCAGCAGCAGCAGCAGCAGCAAACCGCTGCCGGAGGGGAAGGGGGGAGAGAGAGGGGGGAGGGGGAGAGAGAGATGAGGAAGGGAGAAGTGGTTGAAAAATTAGGGTTAAGCTTTTTATATCATTTGAGTTTTGAAAAATAAAATTTGATTCCTAATTTTTGAATTCTAAACTTCAAACCCCTAATTTTTTATAAGTTCTCGTCAAATAATTCTTTTGGTAGGAAAAATGGTCAAGACCACAATGGTCCGAGTAGCCCACTTAATGTCCTTGGGCCACATCCTTTATCCACGTTCCCGAAAAAGAAAAAACAAAGGGAGCACTACACCAATGCACAACACATCACTCAATAAAAAAAAAAAAAAGACAGCGAACAAACTACCAGCACCTCCACAACACAACCCACAAGTCGCTGTCGGAGGGGGAGGGAGGAGAGAGAGAGATGAGGAAGGGAGAAGTGGTTGAAAAATTAGGGTTATGTTTTTTATATCACCTGAGTTTTGAAAAATAAAGTTTGATTCCTGATTTTTGAATTTTAAATTTCAAACCTCTGATTTTTTATAATTTCTCGTCAAATAATTCTTTTGGTAGGAAAAATGGTCAAGACCACAATGGTCCGAGTAGCCCACTTAATGTCCTTGGGCCACATCCTTTATCCACGTTCCCCAAAAAGAAAAAACAAAGGGAGCACTACGCTAGGTAGAAGCATTGACGGAAAATCTCCAGCTGTCCTTGTCTACTAATTAAGCTTACCACTAATTCAATTCCTGTTACCGACTTCTTTTTCTTTCTTTCCAGCCATTCTGCAAAACCTTTCTACAGTGCTTACAATGGCGGACTGGGGCCCCGTCGTTATCGGAGTTGTACTCTTCATACTGCTTCAACCAGGGCTTCTGTTTCAGCTACCGGGAAACAACCGACAGCTGGAGTTTGGAAGCATGAAGACCAACGGCAAGGCCATTGCGGTGCACACTCTTATCTTCTTTGCTCTCTATGCTATACTCATCCTAGCTGTCCACGTTCACATCTACACCGGCTGATCTGATGCACTCTTCCAATTCAAGATCCATATATCTCTCAGGTTTCCTTTTTGAGTTATCTTCAATGAATCCTGTGTTCTTGTTGGTTTTTCGTCAGATCCATGTTAATTACTTACTTACTTCTTAATTATAATTTAGTCCTTTCTAGCCTCAAAGTCTTTTGAGTAAAAAAATAAATAAATAAAGCCAACCGGGTTGATGTAGCTGCTTGCTATTGTTCAAAGACAAATTTACTTTTGTATATTATATGTAGACTATATATAGAGTAAGTTAATCATGTTAATACTTCCTAGTTACAACTTTGGAATGTATGTTTGGACAAAATAGTGCAAATCTAGAAATGATAAAAAAAAAATTATCCGAGGAATTGGAAACCTATGCATAGATAAAAGATTCACATGTCTATGTAACAATTAAAATTGAAAATACGGCCGTTATTGGTCTTACCCGTCTAATAAAAGTCCACACTACTAGTTTTTCAATTTTAATCCGATATAATCTCTACCAAACAAGCTCTAAATGGGGCTAAAAAAATCAGTGCTCGTGGACTAAGACAAATCTGGGTTAGATAAGGAGTAGAAAATTCAAATTGGTCCTTCATGGTGTTGGGCCATAGAATTCGAAGTTGGTTGTTCTATTTCTAGGCGCCAATGAATTGATTTGCCTTTGGAAGGTGAGATTGATGACCGTTTGAGTGTATCAATCCTAAAATATTGTGTGATCCTATAATATTAGAATAAAGCTCTTTTGCCAGAAAATGTTTGACACGATATACACTCGCATACGCGTGGATAAAAATTGCCAACAAATGCTCCCCTTCCCTTCCCTTTCCTTCCCTTCCCTTCCTATTCGTGATATTATATTAAGACTTGTGGTATCAACTTAGTTAAAAGGAGTAGGCTAATATTTTTATATTTATTCAATATAAAACCAATCCCTCAACACTTGCAACAAAATTACGTATCGTATCGTATCATATGCTTAGTAATTAATAGTCCTGTGATATTGTCTATATACATATATCTCTACGGCTGCATTTGTTCAAGCCTGAACCTTGCTTGAACACTAGAGATATAGCTTGTAGCTTTTGCATCAACAGCCTCATCACCATCAAACTTGGCATATGTATCATCGGGTTCAACAAAAGTAACCTTTTGCTGTTGAGGAAAAACTTTGTCCTGCTTCACTATGAAAGCAGTATGCTCCTCTCCAATTCCATTGGCATTGAAAGAATTAAATGGATCAGCTGTGGGCTTCACTTTGGTTGAGGAAGCGGCTTTGGCTGCTCTATAGAAAGACATAACCAGCTTTGCTTTCTCGAACCCTCTGCGCTTATGGTTCGACGCCATTTTGTTTTTTCACCTTAGTAATGTGTGACTGACTAGTTTTGTGCAGAGGGAGCTCTATATATATAACACTTCAAACGTCCTACTTTCCAAAGAGATTAAGATAGACACGTTCCAGATGATGAGTGTTTATAAAATTGTGGGTGGGTAAGATACCGTCTGATCTTTTTAATACTTTTAAGATAATATGGAGTACTGTTTAGAATGAAAAGCCATGTCAATGTTTGATTGAGAGCTTTTATTTTCTTGTGCGTGTTAAGTAAGAGATGGAATTTCAGTACTGGCACATAAAAGCACCAGTTTTCGAACTCGACTACATTGTATCTATATCAAAATCAATCATGCTATGTGTACAAATTAAAATGAAAGCTTTTTCTGACTTTTGAAAAAAAAAACTACAATCATGCTATGTGTACAATATTTTCTAACAATATTGGTTGACAATCATACTTGTCAAAATCACATTCATTTATTTCAAACAATGTTTTTAAAATTAATGGCTCGGATTTTGACAACATTAATATTGTCATCCATCATTGTCAAGGACAATTGTACAAGTAGATTAATTCATATCCAAATTCAGTGGATAATTGCGAATTAGAATAGGTTCAATGATGCATCGACTTCTCCATGACGGTTTGGTTGGAAAAAGAGGTCCCCAAAATATCTAGCAAAAACAGTGAATATAGAATCCCCATACAGTACATGGAATATATACCTAAAACTACCAACCAATAAATGAGGATATCAAGTCCATAATGGATAAGAATGGGCGTTCTTTTCAGAACTCGAGCATTTCCAGGAATATGTGAGATACGCACGCATGTGTTTTTATTAAATAAATAGGTAATTAATTCTTGGATACTGTTTCGTTTGGAGCTGTAAAAAATTTTCGTTTTCTAATTTCAAACGATGAAGGGAAGCCTTGAGGATAAAAGAGTACTTGAATAAACATAAATTCGTGAGTTTTAAGAAAAGAAAAAAAATTGGACTAGTGAGAAGAAACATGAGAATATCTAGAGTATATTACCGATGAATAAACATTTGATAGTCCGAATATATTCTTAATTTCAAGTATGAAATTTGATAAGATTTCTTTGCATCAGAAAAGAAAATACTGTATGCATTTGAATTGGAATTTGTAGAGGCAGAAAGCATATTTACAGGTTCGTGATCAAGTTCTGTTTAACGGTATCGAGTCATTCCACTCAAACAAGGTCTCGAATTATTAGAAGACAAAACGTTTTAAAATATGGACAGACCAATGTTCAACCAATCAAAGTTAGTACATTTAAAAAAAAAAAAAAAAATGAAATATGTTACATGCAAACAAATTTTTAACATGGGCAACAGTCCACTATTGGAGGCTCTAATACGTCAGTTTTCACAAGCCTATTGTCCCATCTTCCCCAGAGAAAAACAATGAAAATAACTTTATTTTACTACAATTTAACACCTCAAAAAATAGGGGGACAACCAATGAGACATTGAATAGCTCACATAATTTCGCTCCAAAGAAACCATGCCCGACCCTCATTTTCTAAAAATTCATTTTTCCTCGAACACATTTGCAATTATATATTCTCTCAATAAAAACAACTTTTCACTTAAATCCACAACCTATCATACTTTTTAACCATACATTCTCCGGATTAATCACTGATGATGTCACTTTTATTTATCCCGAGCACGACGACTCCCATATGGCCGTTCCCCATAATTCTAGTCCTTAGTCCTCGGGACCACCAGGGTCCTCGACACATCTCGAGGACATCCCACCGGACTTAGCCCCAAAATCACGTTGGTAGTGCTCGGGATGCACAGTGCTCGGGGTATGAACTTAACCATTTCCATAATACCTTGCAAAACCTCGTCGACCCTCATATAGAAGGATCACTCACCCTACTAGGATTCCTCACAATCAAGGAATCCTAGACCGAAAAGGAGCCCTGTCTTTGGTAACATTCCAAACAAGGTAAGTCTAGACTCCTATTCCTGTTCCAACACAAGGGGCGACGAGGCCAAACCTCGATGCCTTTGTTTCAGGTAATTGAAGACCTCGAACTTGCTCGTCCTCGATCACCAAAGCTCGGGAAATCTTCAGGTGCGATTTTTGGTAGCATCAATCACTATTACAAAACTCATTTTTCATAAAATAAAAATGGGGATCAATTATTTTTCAATTCTTTATGCATGCAACCGAGTTGTTACATCTATAAGTATGGAAAGGATAAATGATCCATTAAGAAATGTTGCTTAAGTTATGCTAAATGACATTGGCATTGTATAAGTTTATGACTGAATTGATGTGACATATTATTGTTATACACAAAGTTACTTATTAAATCATTCCGCGGTTGTCTTATATACATACATATCCTTCACGTATTAATTAAATTACATGGTAATGCACAAAACTTGATCAAAGTTCATACCATTTGAAGACTTCAAAAAGCAGGATAAATTTGCATCTGATTGAGAATTTGTTCGAAATTGTCACTAAGTTTCTCTATTGGATGCATGTGCATTCCCTCGTATGTAGTGATAACAATGCCTTCTTCCATGGATTCTCTTTGCACTTGCTTCTTAACATTACACCCTTGATGAGTACATCGATAGTAGCTTCTGTAAACAATAAATGAGATTCATCAGTTCATCTCTGTGAAGGATTTTTTTTTTCCTGCATTTAAACCAAATACAAGTGCATATTGATAATTTAGAGTGACATCGTGTGTGCATTGGAATGCTAATTAATTCATGTAGGCACACTAACTTCACCGGAGCAATGCTATCTATCCTCGGTATTCAACACCAGTGCACATGGCATAATGGAGTCCATACTCAACAATTGATGATATATAAATCGTGATGTTGAACACTGGCATTATTATTCGATTTCACTGTGCCCAATATAGATGACATACACACCATCCATAGCTCCACAATAACCTCCGATCCAATCTCTTCCCACATAAACAACATTACCAACAACTTCTCAACAGGATCCAAAGGATAAGTCACTTCACAACGTGGAGGAATGGACAACTTCATTCATGAAAATAAGTTAATTTTTCTCAATAAATCAAATGTGCAGTGATACATGCAACTCTTGGTAAATGCTCACAGTTTAATCTTGTGGTCAATTACACTTTCTAAACAAGTCTTTTTCATAGTACATTATTTGAATTTGAATTTTGAATTCAAATGATTTTGGCTCTATAATACACAAGACTTCTTTATCTTTGGTTTTGGACTTGGCATCACAAAAAGTGAGTAAGCATAGAGAGGTAACCAAGTTGGAGAACTTCATATCTCCGGCTAAATTCTTTGTGGCTTCCAGCGAAGTTATTCTCGGTATATCCATTGTCATTCCCGTGGACGACTGTGCATGATCCGGTGTGGCAAAAATCTGAGCTCAACGTCATAGACACTCTCCATTGATAGTGTTGAAGAAGCTTTGAGTCTCTTTGATTCGGTTTTACACTTTAAGAGTTTATGTTTTCTGCATTGTAGTTGTAATAATCTTTTGTTCTCTACATTATAAACTCTACAAACAACATTACCAACAACTTCTCAACAGGATCCAAAGGCTAAGTCACTTCACAACGTGGAGGAATGGACAACTTCATTCATGAAAATAAGTTAATTTTTCTCAATAAATCAAATGTGCAGTGACACATGCAACTCTTGGTAAATGCTCACAGTTGCATTCTCAAACTCTGTTAAAATTAAAACTAGAAGCAAGCAGTCATCATAATCTAAATTGCTAAAGACATCGATTCTTTTGTTTTATATCGTTTCTATCTCAAATTGAGGAAATCCCACAGTTCCTTTCATTATTTATATCTCATGTATATCAATTAGTTCATACTTGTTAACATTAATAATGGTCAGAATGTAACTTGTTAGGCACAAATTTGGTGTTAAACATATTAATGTGGAGAAAATTATCCACGTTATTAATAGTAGATTCTTGCATCTATAGTCACTTTTTTATAATTGTTCATAATCCAAAGGCCCTGTAAGCTAAAAGCATACGGGGAAATTGATTTATTTATGAATTTGTGCAGCCCATAATATGGTTGTAGGAATTCAATATAAGTTGTTTCTTCACCTTCAACAATGGCAGTAAAGAGTAGAATTGTGTCCAAAATTGGCGAACCCATAATATATATAGTCACATACCTTCCATCTTTGTCCTAATAGTAATTAATAGTTGCATTTCATAGATGACATGATCTAGCATCTAGGAGTGGTTAAGTTAAATAGGAATATCAGCCTCAACAACCTATGATAGGGAAAAAAAAAAAAAAAAAAAAAAA
>CAIGRO010138342.1:0-12109 GCA_903798355.1 Fraxinus baroniana
ATTCATTCCTATAGTGACCAAAACTCTGACACTCATGACATCTAATAGACTGAATTTTCTTATTACAAGTCATAGGGTTATTATTCTCATGCTTATCTTTTGAGAATTGACTAGGGACATCATTTTCCTTATTTCTCATCACTTTCTGAAGTTTTTTAACGAAATAAGCTATTTCGTCATTCCTAAGGGTCTCAACATCAGTCAACTCACTATCTTCTTCCCTAATAGTATTCATGGGTATGGATTTAACCTTTTTCGATTGAGGTATGGTGAGTTCATATGTTTGGAGAGATCCTACAAGTTTATCTATCTTAACTGCATCTAAATTATTACTTTCTTCAATCGTGGTAATCTTAGGTCTAAACCTTTCAGGTAGGGATCTAAGGACTTTTCTAATAATTTTATACTTGGGGATCTTCTCACCTAGGTTGAAACTCGAATTTTCTATATCATTAAGCTTCGCATAGAATTCATCAAACGATTCATCATCCTTCATTCTAATTTCTTTAAACCTAGAGGTCAACATCTGCAGTTTAAAGTTTTTAACAGTTTTAGTTCCCTCGTGTCTGATTTCTAATATATCTCAAACTTCTTTAACAGTTTTAAACGTCGATACTCTTCTAAACTCTTTAGCAGAAACAACCATGAACAGGGCATGAAGACCCTTACTGTTCCAATTACATTCGGCCAAATCAACTTTAGTCCAAAGTGAATATCAGTCGGTGTTACTACACTAGCAACAATGGTTAAAGGTACAGTCTACATAGTTTGAATGCTTATCCAAATACGCTCATTTAATGCTTTAAGGAAAGCACTCATTCGAACTTTCCAATAAGCATAGTTACTTTCGTTGGAAAACGGAGGCACGGACAATGACTAACTCATCTAGAGTAATTTAAGGGTTAGTAAACAAAATCAGGCTCTGATACCAATTGAAATAACGAGGTTCGACCCAAACTAAACCTAGAAAGGGTGAATAGGTATTTATGCGAAATAAAAACTTATAATTAATTAGCAACAATCACTATTAATTATATCTAGATGGTTAAACAAACAATCCAATTTTTTCTATGTTTAAATATCGCAGTTATGAAAACAATAAACAAACAAAAGGAATAATCACGGAGAAACTCCAATTGGGTAAAAACTTCGGGCACTTTGCCAGTCAGAAATCCACTATAAACAAATTTTTAACTTACAATCCACCAAATACGACACCACTAGTACTTTCTGACCTCCGACTGCTATTTCTACAGCTCTCCTAGATTGCGTGCTTCTGCACTAACTCCCAGCTATAGTTTTCAAAGCCCTCGTAGATTGCACGCTACTGCAGCCACTCCCGGCTTTATGAGTTCTTCTATCTCCTGCGAATCAACGAAGAACTTCGCGTCATTCTCCAACAACTGAAATACCTTTCCTTGATCTTCAGCACTCTGATAGATATGTAGGAAGTAGAAATTTGGTATTTTGATTAAGTGGTTTTGATGTTTTCAATGCCTAGAACAATATACACTTTGAAGGTTGAAAGCTTATAGATGAATTGGAACAAGAGGATAGTAAGTAATACGAGTTTTCTTCAATGATCAACATTCTGAAAACTGTTTAGAGGTGTTTGGTATTTATAGTTTAAGTTTTTGGGTTGAATGAGCTGAATAAAAAGCCTTAAAACGCGAATTATTTTTTTTCGGAAAACCCAGTCGCTTGAGCGAAAACTGGGCGACATGAGAGCGACAGTGTATAGCTCAAGTGAAGCCCTGGTGATGGCTAACAACAATGTTACTATTTCTGCCACTCGAACAAAGTTATGGCGATAGTCTAGCAAAATTGCGGCGCCATTTTTCTTTCTTTTTCATTCTTGAACCATACACCTTATACAACTCAATTTCTACTATTTGCAATTTACTCCTTGACTTTTACAACATATTAATTTAAGTTCCTTTTGTTCACAGACTTGCTAATTACATAAAAAAACCTAACACTTACCATACATGAGATGGCTGCAAGTTTAAGGGCATTAACAATTGAGAATGCATCTTACGAGCAATGGCTATAAATCTTTCGAATACCAAGTTGGATTTCAATTTAGAATCTGGAAGAAATGGTCATGAACCAGCATCGTGCTTTTGTTGCTCAATAAGCAACAACTGAAATATTAAAATCTCCTACCATCAAACAACCAGGCCACGAGCATGTATGAAGTGTTGGACCATGAGGTCTCTAAGCATTTTTGTTAGATTGGGAGAAGAAGTAAACTCTAATGGAAGGAAATATAGATGTGATTTTCCCTTTGATGGAAAAAGGTTGAAAGTTGACCTAAGACTTCCTATTCTTCCTTCATTACAAGTAATAGGAAGATAGGATCATGCTCCTATGAGATGGACAATGATGATGAGAGTTTACCACTCTCAAGATAGATTATGGAGATTCCTATTCCTGATAATTTTATCCAACCAAAAATGATGAAATATAATGGGCAAGGTACTATGTACAACTTGAACGAATACATGACCAAGATGAAGTTGAAATAGGTAAATCCAGTGTAGAAGTGCCAAGAATTCAATCTTACATTGAGTGACTCAGCAAATAGATGACACGGTAAGCTTTGAGTAGGGTCAATCAAGAGCTAGCCACAATTGAAATAAGTTTTCCATCGCACCTTCGCTGAAAGTTTCCTAGGCGAAATTCCTACTACTATGCTCAATGCTATAATCATTTAAAACCTATTTTCCTCGTTTTAAGGTCGATCTTATTACCTGCGAAACCAAATCTGAAGAAAAAGTGATGGATGCTTTATTGAATGGACTTCGGATATAAACTCCTTTTTGGAGGAATGTTCACAGTAGAAATCCTGCCACATATCACCAGCTATTCAATCTTACTCTGGCCAAACTACTTACAGATAAAGTCATAAAGAACAGGAAGAAATAGAATAGAGAAGAACAAAAAAGTTGAAGAAAAAGGAGAAAGGGAAATCCCCGATGTGTACATGCGCTTCAACAAACACAAAGTGGGGGTGACCAATGTATCACTTACTTCTTTATCAGTGGCAGTTGAACCCTATATTCCATTTCTCGAGGTTCGCAAGCTAAAGTTTTGTAAAATGTACTATACCAGGGACCATGAATTAGAAGAGTGTCTAGAAGTTATTAGGATTTTCCACCCTCAAATCCAGAAGGGAAGTATGTGTGAGGGTCCTACTCCAATTGAAATCCTCCCTAGAACTAAAGGAGAGGGCAAGGCCATGGGCCAAGACCATGAAATGTGAAGAAATAAGTGTACAAGTATCACCAGTCATCAATCAAGGAGATTAACACTATTATTGGCAGGTCGTATGTGGGGAAGGACAATGAACTCGTAGAGGAATTACACTCGAGCTGCTAAAAGCCAGCATTAGAAAACTACTTGGTTCAAGGTAATTCTAATCCTAGATCTCCTTCAATTGAATTTAATTAAGATGATGACTATAATGTAATTTACCCCACTGTGATGTCTTAGTGCTAAGAGCGATGGTAGCTCGTAAACATCTTAATCGAATGCTCATGGATAATAGAAGCTCGGTGAATATTCTCATCGAAAGTGCATATGACCTAATGTAGATTATCATTAACGGAAGTTCGTTAATCCATATTCCTTTGGAGATATCAAGTTTTCATTTTAGTGTATACTTGATGGTTTTGTTGATCGGCTTCAACTTGGACGTTTGCTTGAGGATGGTGGGATTTGAAGAAGTGTGTTTTGATTTCTAGCTCTTTATAGAACTCTCTAACCTTTTATTTGTCGAATTGTCACCCATTGTCGAGACAATTGAGTGGAGAATGCAAAATCTGTAGATGATGTTATTCCACGTGAATCTGCAGATCATGTGTGGAAAATGTCATGTGGTATAACAATCATTTTACTAGGTTTTCATGAAAATATAACTCCTTAATCAATATGACTGAATTGATTACAGGATATGGATAAGTGCCAATCTCGATTTAATCAACTATATTACTTGTTATAGATCATGTTGATTTAAACGAGCTACATTTGAATCTCCTTTCATTTCATAATTCCACTCCAACTGAGGAATTCATCTACCAGTTGGTAGATGAAATGCATACGAGTCTCTTACTATCAGAAGTGTTGAATTCTACATCAATTCTTAATCAATCTTTATATGATTCTTGACACACTCTTATGACTCTATATTAATGACCCTAGAAAAGGTAGCATCAAACAATTTCAAAGTGTGATGATCATCATATAAAATTTTACGATGACCTCAAGCCTAATGAACAAATTCATCATCTAACACTTAGAGATTCTCTACTAACACTAAGATAGTTATTCATGTAAAATCTCCTTTGTTGGTTATCAATGATTTATTCTTCTAACATTTCATCCATGTATCTTTTAAATGTCTCCATACTTGTGAGATCAACTATTTTCTTCATAGGAGAGAAATGTGGTACCGACTTCTGTTAGTTTAATTAAGAAAAAACAACATCAAAATTATATATATGTCATAAATATAAATGTATTAATCAAATAAAGTGTTTACCTATCAATAATCGGAGTAAGAGCATATTACTAACAAATACAAATTGTTTAGATAACTTTAATCTTAGAAAGTCAGGCGTTTGAGTTTGGGTTTGTTTCAAATGTTAAATTTGCTCTATCGTAATTGAAAAAAAAAAATTTGTCGACAATGTTAAAAATGTGACTAAAAATGTCTTTTTATTTTCGTGGTACTTAGATTAAAGTGGACCAATTGATCTCATGGTCCTGTTGGGTGTAGTTTAGTTGTTGTAGGAAATTTATGCTCCAGCTCGTGTCCAAAATATCTTCCAAGAGCACTGGAAGCTGTTTCTAGCCCATGTTTGACTTCTATTTTTTCCAGTGTTCTAAAAGTGTACCTATGTGGCCGCCTAGGCACGCCTTGACATGATGCGAGACCAGAGCGTCAAGTCAAGCGTCTTATTTAGCGGTCAACGAAAATCGTTGACCACTAATGCGCGCCTAGGCGTAATTATGCGTGCTATCATTATTTTTTTAATTTTTGTTTTTACAATTCTTTGAAGTTAAAAATTATTAAATGCTAAATTCTTCAGTTTGCCTTAATTTAAAACAACCATTTGACCCAAAAATTTCTCTCCTCCAATCTGCAATATCTCTCAACAGTCAGAAAATGATATCTTACAACCTTCGAGAGGTACTAGAAATGCTCAGAATGAAATAAAGGAGCTCGACGAAGAGGATTTTGTATCAGAAAACACGGATGACGAATTAAATGAAGAAGAAGATAATGAATTGAAGTTCGATAAAGAGTTAGATAATCATATACTATATACTTGCTATTTTGTATTTAAATTTGAAACTTATTTTTTTGTTGGAAACTTTGAAAAAATGTATAAAATTCTTATAAATCTATTTTAAAGGTTTAGTAAGTATTATTTTTAATTATTAAATAATTTTTAATTGATTAAAAATTTAAATAATATTAAAATATGAAAATGCATTTTTACGCATATGAGGCGCCTAAACTCGCCTAGCCCATAGCTTGGCCTCCACACATCGCCACGTATTACGCCTTTTATAACACTGACTTTTCCTAAGCACACTTTTTATTTAAACTCATTTTCAATCAAATTCTTTTAATAAATAATTTGCACTCAAATTCTATATATTTTACTTTTTAATCATATATTTTTCAAAAATCACTACAAAACTCGTTTTTTTTTTACACAAAATGGGGCTTAGCCTTAATATGTTTTAATTCCTCTTTTAAGAGTTCAATAGGTTTTTTTATTGTTAAGTTTTGAATAAAGATTTGATTTGATTATTCAAATGTAGCGATCCAAATTTATTCTCTATACAATAATTTTAGGGAAAATGCCTAGATCAGGTATATTTATCACAAAATCAAAAATCAGGCCCCAAGTTTGAGGATTGCAAAAATCAGGGTTTTCATGAATTAATTAATTATATTTCACAATTATTATATTAAATTAAATATTTTACTATAATATAATATAATTAACTCACCCCACCTTCACTTTTACCTTCCCTATTGCTCCAACGATTACTCCGGTGATCGGCGACTACTCCAACGATTATTTCGGTGACCGTCGACTACTTCGACGACTGTTCCCCGACCACATTTAATTTCGACGACTATTCCGGTAACCGTTCCGCCACCGCTTAATTTCGACAAATGTTCCGATTCCGAGGTCATAGATATCTTATCAAGTAGTTAAAAAATTAATTTTCGATCACAGCTTAAATCGAGGTCACAAATTAAAAAATTTATAGGTCACAATTGACTTCATTCGTCACTAATCAAAAAAAAATTGTAGATCACAAATTTTTAATTGGTCACACAAGTTTAAAAATTTGTAGATAATAGAGATCACATATTTCCAAATATGTTGGTCATAGATTAATTTTGAGTTAGATTAACGAATTTTAAGAACACAGTTAAATAGTTAGCCACATAGAACCATATAGTTGGTCACATATACCCAAACACATGTCTCCCAATCCTAGTACACCACAATACTTGGTTACAGATTGAATAGTTGGTCACAAACACCCATCTCCCAATCCCAGTACACCACCACCAGGTTACAGATCGATATAGTCGGTCACATACACTCAACCCGTCCCCCAATCCTAGTACACCACCAACACATGGTCATAGATCGGTCAACTAGTTGGTCACGGACCACAACACCACCACAACCACTGCCATAACAATAACAAAAAAATGATTGCAACTACAGTTCCATCACATGGACCTCCACATACACATACATAGATCCACCACACAGATTCCCACAACTACATACACAGAAATCCTCCACATGCCTGTGAACGGTAGCAGTGTCCTTGTTCGTAACAGATCATCGCCTGCACCAACAAGTTGGAAACCTCAGCCACACCCACACCGTATCGAAGACATATACCGCATCTAAGACCTTCACCGCACACATAATATCGAAGACCTCCACCCCATATCACCTCATTGGAGACCTATATCCCACATCACTGTATCGAAGACCTCTACCCCACATCACTGGATTGAAGACCATAGCACACACACAACACCTCAATGCATACCCACATCACCTCTATCATACACCCACATACCTACAGCAGCGTCGTGCTGCCGTCAACACCTCAACGCACACCCACATCACCTCTATTGTACACCCACATACCTACAGCAGCGTCGTACTGCCGTTCACTGGACACTGTGAAGGGCAACGTGATGCTGCTGTGCATGGAGGGAGAGCGGAGGGAGGGAGAAGGGAGGAGACGACAAATAAGGGATCGGAGGGAGAGAGGGGGAGGGAAAAAGGAAGAGACGAGAATTAAGGGGAGGAGACAGTAGTGATAATTTAAGGTTTGAGATTGAAATTTGGTGGGGGCAGGTAAAACCTAAAAATTGAATAAAGAAAGTGTAAACCTGATTTTTAAAAATGTTAAACTAAAGGCCTGGTTTGAAGTTGGTTTTTCCCAACTATTAATGAAATTCTGCCAAAGAGACCCCTCCCCCCTCCAATAGGGAGACACCAGTTGGCGCCCCTGTTAATGCCCTGGTCTAATAGCCGAGGCATTCAGCCTTTTCCTTCTGCCAAATGTACATATGTCGAACTGTATGCAAAAAGCCCTAACAATGTAGCATAAATTAAAAGCAAATATAGTACTACTGGACTTTACAAAAAAAAAAAAAAAATCTAAAATGTACTCTTTATTTTTAATTATTCTTGAAGATGCTCTTTATAATAAAAAGAAGAACATTGTTGGAAATTGTTATATGCTTAAATATTAAAATTATATTCGTGTTAGATTATTTCTCATTAGCTTTCTTTTATTAAAAAATCATGATTTAAGTAACTCACTTCTTTTTTTCCCCTAAAAATTACTTACTTAGCTCTTGTTTTGGCTCTATTTTAATGGAAATTTTGGTGAAAAATGAATTTTGGAATAGTAATTTTTTGGAGAATGTACGGCAAAAAAATAAAGAAAAATTTTCGATTCACATATTTTATGAGAAAATATTTGGTTGAAAATGAGTTTTGAAAAAGTAAGAGTGCGTTCTCTTTTCAATTTTCAGTTTTCGAAATCACTAAAAAAAGGTTTACTTACCTATTTTAAGAAATGAATTTCCAAAAACGAGTTTAAAATTTACAAAGAAAATGAAAAACGCAAAAAAAGTCGCTTTTGCCTTTTCAGTTAAAACCAAGCAAAAACTTCAAAATACGGAAAATGACCAAATTTTGCCAATAACATGATAGCTTAGTTGGGAGAATCATGAATTTTCTAAAGGTCACGAGTTTGATTTTGTTTCATCGCAATTCAATACAAAGGAATTTTTTTTTTTTTTTTTTTTTTTTTGTTTTGTTTTGTTTTACATGCAAAGTATAAAATTTTTCAAATAAATTGACTTTATTATATAAGTAAAAGAACTATATATATATATCAAAATGAACACTCAAAATACAAAATTTAAAATGAATTCAAACTTTAAAACTAAAAACTGAAACACGAAAGGTATGTGTGTGTGTGTATATATATATTAAATAATGAGTTTTTCAGTTTTTCAAAATTAGAAAGTAAAAGCATTATTCATTTTTTAATTTTTGAAAATAATTTTTGAAAATTAAAAAAACAACGCATTTTCAACATTATCAAAATGAACACTCAAAACACAAAATTCAAAACGAATTCAAACTTTAAAACTGAAACACGGAGAGAATATACCTAATTTTTTTTTTTTTTTCAAAAATGAAGGGAACATAGGCTTACTTTTGAGAAAAAAAAAAACCCTTATTTAAAGCCTTTTAACGATATAACTGACCAGCTGAGGATTCGAGGAGGACGCACTTGGCCACTCACTATGACGACCATGGTCACAAACTGCCCGATCTCGTGTTCCACACGACTCCATTTCACCCACAATTACAACACGACTCCACCACCATTTACCTTATCGCTCAACGGCCATCCCACTGCCCAAAATCTCAAAGTGGGTAACCGGAATACTAGTAGTAGAAGAATTTCGGTGGTTACACGGGCGGGACCCAGCACCAGCAGCTACATCTTCGCCTTTGTCTTGCCCATCTCTCTCTTGGCAGTCACCGTTGTCACTTCTATGAGAATTGCTGACAAGCTCGACCAGAAGTTCCTCGAAGAGGTATTTAAATTTTCACATATTCTTGATGTTTGCGTGTATGTGTAATAAATAGCGTTATTCAAGGGTTTTCATTGGTTTTTTGAGATGCTTGTTTGTTTACTTGTAATCATGCTGAAGGATTGTTCATGGGTTTCTTTCACTCTCAAAGACTATGGTTGTTTATCTTTTATGTTAGGCTTTTTTGGGGCTGTCATATTTTGTTTTCTGTTAGAACTTTTGGTGTTAGTTACAATTGTGCAACTTTGAGGCTATAGCTGGAAATTTTAAATTTTTGCATAACAAAGATGGTAATTTGATGACAACGTGTATTTACAAGTGTAAAAATACGGCTTCTCTCTTTTTCTTACGAGAGTATAATTCGTTCCTGTAATATGAGCGGGACAGGAGAAGTTGTGAGACAGAAGGGTGGTATTAGTGCATTGAAATGATAAGAAAGATAATGCTCGAATAGACGATACCAGGAGTTTGTGCTAGTACTAGAGTAGGATACAAAATTGTGTTTCTATTGATTCAAGGAGAGGTGGGCAGAGCCGTATTTGATGGCTGCTCATATTGGGAAACATAATGCTTGAAGGGATAATATCATGAGGTTGTGCAAGTAGAAGAGTAGGATAAACAATTGTGACACTATTGGCACAAGGAGAGGGGTAGATCTGCAATTAGTGGCCGCTTATATCGGTAGCTGTTAATAGCTGAAAATGAACTCAACTGATGTGTACAGACTTCTGATGGTATGTAGTTTACTCTCATTGGAGGAAGTCAAGGTCGTGTGTCACTGGTCAACTCTTGCTGTAAGTCATTCTATTTTTCACCCATTCGATGCTTCAAAGTCCTCATTCCCAAAGTCCAACCATTCTCTCCTATTGAGAAAATAATAAGTCACTGTTTTTTCTAGATAAGAAGGGGAAGTCTTCTTTCAACACATATCCCTATTCATTCTAGTAACATTGCCCTTCCTTTACTGTCATGTTCTCATCAATGTAACTTGGATTAACTGAATATGTGATGATAGATTCTTTGGCTCGGTTTAAATGTATCTTTGAATCTTATTGATGACCAATTGCAAGTTTGAGGCCATGAAGCTTATTAGCATGAATACCCAATGTGTCACTGTGCTGCACTTGGTGCCAATGTACTTTCCGATCCACTCTGCTCACATTTGTTGTGATTCCCACTCCAACATCATTTAGTTTCTTAGTCGGTGGTCTTGATTAGATTGTTTTTCACGTTTTCCCTCAACATGGTCCATTCCATGAATTTTTGGTGGCAAGGGACAAACCATGCCCTATCTCAAGATAAAAGGTTGTTAGTGACCTCAATGACACTATCCTTGTGGTCATGACGTTAGTGCCCATTAGTAGGATCACATGTAAATCCAATTCATACTTGAAGTACCATCAAACTATGATCATGCTACACGGTCTGTTACATGTTAGCAGCCAATGCAGACAAATTGACACACAAGGCTCTTGGTATGCTTGTGAAGATTGCTTGTTTGGCCAATTGGCCTATAGCAAGATGATTTCCCATGGAGCATAATGATTCCTATCATGTAGCTTTTGCTCAAAATCAATGCCTAATGTCTTCTGTGGGTCCAATGCTGCTTGCAAATTACAAACTTGTATGGGGAACTCTAGAGTTTATTTGAGATGCCAAAAGTCTACCGTAAGGTACCCATTATCCCAGGATTCTAAGATTGTTGCTTTCTTAGTGCTCAAAAGGATCCAAAGGCTCCCCTGTAGTATGAGGGAGAATGACAGATGCTTGTAAACTTGTCTTCCTTAAAATAGGTAATGAAGATCCCATCCTCAACGTCAGCTCTTCAAAATCTCAACTCCACCAGATTGTCAACCAGTGAGTATTTCCCTCACAATAATTTGAAATTATGAAAATGCCAC
Organism: Fraxinus baroniana; assembly: GCA_903798355.1. Taxonomy (NCBI): domain Eukaryota; kingdom Viridiplantae; phylum Streptophyta; class Magnoliopsida; order Lamiales; family Oleaceae; genus Fraxinus; species Fraxinus baroniana. The sequence continues at coordinate 11,080 of CAIGRO010138342.1, forward strand.
TGCATAACACCTCTAAGCAATAATTCCTCTAGTAAATAAACTCCGCAGTTCCCAGAAAATCCTATTGTAAGTACTTACCCATTATGAACTCCAAGAAACACTTTATGCATGGCTTCAACAATCATGCTGAAGTCTCCTTGCATGTTTATCATGGGACCAATGCTACCCAGGACACTGTCCACAATTTACTAACGTCCTCGTTGACATGTAGTGTGTATGAAGGCTTGAAAAGTTCCAACTTCTCTAAATTAAATAGTCTATTGGCACCGTTGGAATAAAACTCTGTACCCCTGCATGAGGATCTTAACTTGAGGCTTCCTATTTGAGTTTGAACTTATGTCGCTTTTAGCTTCAATGAAGAGCAATCCCACATGTCAGCCTAGCATACTTTTGCTGTAGGTCAACTCGAATAGAAGCCTAAACTTCTTGATTACTAATGCAAGGCCCTATCAAGATAACAAAGATGTACTTTATTAGAACTTTGAAGTTCAAGCCTGAGGCCAAACTCAAATATTTATTGATTAACTTCGCTAAAGCTTGGATCTCTCTAGGTTGTCTCCTTCAATTCTTCAAGGATGCCAAAGCTTGCAACTAATTCGTAAGACAACTTGCTGGCTTGACCTACAAGACTCGTCACAATGACGTGTTAGGGCTAGACAGGTGCAAGCTATGGGAAAATTTCAAGGAACATAGACTGTTGTCTCAGCCTTGATATTCTCCTGGAAAGAGAGAAAAATGTGTGAGCTAGTTGCTCTTATATCAGTAAGTATCTCAGATACTTAATGGAGGAGAGATGTTATGCTTAAGAAACATTTTTTGTGTATTCATATATTATTGCTGGGTCCAGTCAACAAGTCTGTATTACAAGAAATGTGTAACACCCCAAATTTCATAAACACAAGGCGCTACTTAAGTCGAAATATCCTGTAAATAATTTCCTCAATAAATGCCAAAATGCGTAAATATTTATTTTTTCAAAACTATAGCAAGTTAACACTAAATGCGGAAACATCATTTGAATAATTTACTC
>CAIGRO010138345.1:0-10412 GCA_903798355.1 Fraxinus baroniana
TTTTTTTTTTTTTTTTATATCACAGAATAGATTGTGGGTCACTGTGGCAAGGACAGGCTTCATTAAACTATAGCCTATATTCTTCCATTACAAGTGCAGGTTTAGTTACCATTCCTTCTAATATGCTTTTGAATATTGAACTCAAGAGAGTGTGCTGTTACTAATATGATATATCTTCCATAACCGTTGACAAAATTTGTAGATTATTTGTTGGACGAATCTCTAGAAAAAATACAACTTCCAAAGGGTGACACCTGGTCTATTCATAAATTCGGTGGTACCTGTGTGGGAACTTCTGAAAGAATACGAAATGTTGCAGACATTATTGTCAAGGATGAGTCAGAGAGAAAGTTAGTTGTTGTATCTGCCATGTCGAAGGTGACAGACATGATGTATGATCTCATAGAGAGGGCACAGTCACGAGACAACTCTTATGTAACTGCACTGGATGCTGTTCTGGAAAAGCACAAGTTGACAGCACTTGATTTACTTGAGGGGGATGATCTTGCTAATTTCTTATCTCTGTTGCATCAGGACATTAGTAACCTTAAAGCAATGCTTAGTGCAATCTATATCGGTATGTCTAATGCAAAGGAAAATTTGGCAAAAACTATAATGCCAATTGCAATAGTTTTGACTTATTATATGCTCGTATTGAACCACTTAATCTAAAAGATTGAACTGCTAGAGATGGTCACATGTATATCATTTAAATATTATCTCCAACATGACCCCTCACGTGCAGATGAGATTTAATTTTCTAATTGCACAATTTCATTTAAATGATTGGAAACAAGGCTCGAACCCAAGAAATTTGCGTGATTGATCCCACATTGAAGCACTTCATCTAAAAGATTAATTTGTTAGAGAATGCCACATTATGTAATTCGAATATTGTTTTCAGTTGCTCCTATATTTATATTCATGGTGTGACTTCTTCTTTTCTAGGCGTGGTTTCCATTCCTACTAATATGATCTTATTTCAAAGTTATCTAGGTTAAGTTTATGCTGAATACAACTATACATATTTATCTACAAGCATATCTACCGAATACTCATTAAACCTTGTGCACATGTACCTATATAGATACATGTATCTAATCTTTTCTTGTATGAATACTGTTGTAATTCACGGATTTATTCTAGGATATTTTAATTAGTTTCCTTAATTTAAAGATTCAAGCAGCATATTACCCTGTCAAGATTTGCTGTTATTTAGTCCTTGATTTTTTGAGATATTATCTCCCATAATCATGGGATTTTATTGTGTTTAAAAAATAGCAAATTTGTCTCTACTTTTAGTATATCGATGTGTATTTTTTTCTAATTGAAAAATAAAAGAATAAGAAAACTCTCTCTCAAAAAGTCTCAAACAAAATTATTTGTCTTTTTTTCTTTATCAGTTGTTGTTGTTGTTGTTATTATTATTATTATTATTATTTTGTAGCAACGAAAATATTCATCCTCAACTTCATGACTTTTAATACTTGAACATATTGTAGCTGGTCTTGCTACAGAATCGTTTTCAGATTTTGTTGTGGGACATGGCGAGTTATGGTCTGCTCATCTGTTGTCTGCTGTTGTCAGAAAGGTGACCCTGATATGCTTTCCTTTTACAGAATTCACAATTTTCCCAGATTTATTTGAATCAATGTTTTCGCATCTTTCTCAATAAGTTTCCCCTCATGTAATAGAATGGATTGGACTGCACTTGTATGGACACCAGAGAGGTCCTTGTTGTAAATCCGACGAGCTCTAATCAAGTGGATCCAGATTATTTGGAGTCTGGCAGAAGGCTTGAGAAATGGTATTCTCACAATCCATCTAACACTATCGTTGCGACTGGGTTTATTGCCAGCACTCTTCAGAATATACCTACAACCTTAAAGAGAGATGGTAGTGACTTCTCAGCTGCAATTATGGGTGCTTTATTCAGAGCACGTCAAGTCACTATTTGGACTGATGTTGATGGTTTATATAGTGCTGACCCTAGAAAAGGTTTGTTTGACTTGTTCACGTGCTGTCTCACTTGTACTACACTAAAATCACTTCATTTGAATAGTAGACTTCTGGTCCCTTTCAAACCTGGCAAGGAGATACTGCATCTCTGTTTCTCTAGACGACTTTCTTAGCTATATTACATTATCATGCGTGTTAGAATTGAGATTTCATGTAAGTTTTTAACATTTTTTTTATATCATCTTTGGCAGTTAGTGAAGCTGTGATACTGAAGAAATTGTCTTATCAAGAGGCATGGGAAATGGTATAGTCAATTCTTCTTTGTTACCATCCAAAGTTAACGAACCTCATATTTAAATGTTGTAATCATCAAATTGTTTGTGTATGCAGTCATACTTCGGGGCAAATGTTTTACATCCTCGAACTATAATTCCCGTTATGATATATGATATACCAATTGTCATAAGAAATATTTTCAACCTCTCAGCATGTGGAACAATGATCTGCGGTCGTGCTGGCTGTGAAAATGAAAATGGTCAAAGAATGGAATCTCCAGTTAAAGGATTTGCAACAATTGACAATTTGGCCCTTGTAAATGTTGAAGGGTGTGCTTTTAATTCATCTCATGCTGCTATCTGCCAGGGTGCAGTTACACTTTTTTATTTTCTTTTTCCGTCATGGTTGGGCTGTTACTTGCAAATTTTTTTTGCAGAACTGGAATGGCAGGGGTTCCTGGAACTGCCAGTGACATTTTTGGTGCTGTGAGAGATGCTGGAGCTAATGTAATCATGATATCCCAGGTAATTTTTTTAATAATATCAGTTCGACGCTGAATTTCATATTTTTATCAGTGAATCTCATTGAGAACTTCAATGCAGGCTAGTAGTGAGCATTCTGTGTGTTTTGCTGTGCCTGAAAAGGAAGTAAATGCCGTTGCTGCGGCATTAGAGTCTAGATTTCGTCAAGCCTTGGATGCTGGACGTCTTTCTCAGGTCTTACCTTTTTAATTCCAGATACTAGGTGTTGGGGGCTATCATGTGACTTCATCTTGAAGTGTTCCACTTAACTGTTACATGTACTAGAGGAGTGTTTTATAATGCAAGTTGCATGTTTTGTTTTCTCTTGAAGTTTGTACTCAACAGATATTAATTGCTAAATTGTTATGTATTCCACTGGCTCCATTTTCTATATTGTACGGACATAATGAAAGCAGAATTTAACATGTTCCTCTGTGAATGTTGAATTTTAAAACCCGCTGTTTTTCCATATCAACAAGGATCATTAATGTACATCTATATTCTCTTTCAAGTTTAGTATTTGACAACGAAAAATTTATATTTGGTGCTGGCGGAGATAAAGTTGATGATCATATCATATTTACTAGATTTTATTAGTGTGCGAGTTATAGAAGTGAAACAAGTGACACCTTGTCTATTTGTGGCTTTTATTTACCCAACCCTGTGGGACAGGAATATGCCGTACCACTTATTTCATGGCAATGGATACTGAATCATACTACACATGACACAGTCAAGTCAACTGCAAATTGGGGTTCAGACATTATTAATCCACACTACCTGTGTGGACAATAGACTGTGGTTAATTATCCACTTCATAAATGTTGCTTAATGGCATGAATGTCTTAGCTTCTCTTGATATCTGATAATATCATGTTTTTTCTTCATGACTACATTAATGTTCAGCAAAATATTCTGTTTCGTTCGTACTCCCTAGTTTGTAGAGAGATCCTATTCTGTCTATTTTTCTTGATATTCAAAGAATCTTTGCAGATTGCAGTAATTCCAAACTGTAGTATTTTGGCAGCAGTTGGCCAGAAAATGGCAAGTACACCTGGAGTCAGTGCCACACTTTTTAATGCACTTGCTAAGGTTGGGAAACTTATTGATCATCGCAAATTTGTTTCACTTCAGTTATTATCATGTACAAAGTGCAATTTTTTTATTGCTCTGGCTAAGTCATTTGCTCTTAAATGTCTGAATAAGTGTAAACATATCTCGTCTTTTGCCTAATTCAATGTTTTATATGTGATTTCATTGTCGATTTTCGTGCTTGGGAGGGATCAACATCCAAATAAACCGTGTGCTAACTTGGAGCAACTACCAGTTTAAAAGTTTCTCAACGTGGGCTAAAGCCCCGTATATTGAATTACACTTCCTTAATCGTATAGATGCTCTCTTGACCACTCTGGCCATGAATTTTTGCAGGCTAATATCAATGTACGGGCTATAGCTCAAGGCTGCTCTGAGTATAATATTACTGTAGTTATCAAGCGAGAAGATTGTATAAGGGCTTTGCAGGCTGTCCACTCTAGATTTTATCTATCTAGAACAACAATTGCAATGGGTGTTATTGGACCTGGGTTGATTGGTGGCACATTGCTCGATCAGCTTAGAGACCAGGTTATCATCAGAATCTTAATTCTTTCTTTCCTATTTTTTTTTTTTTTGCATTAGCATCTGTAGTTGTTGGACTGTGTATCTGTGTACTATGTTCTCTATACCTGAATGAGTTTGAGAAAGTGAAATTGTTGACCGCGTGATAATGTTGGTATGGCCTTTTATAAAGAAAATGTTTTAACGTGATCAAATATTCACTTGGGGTTTTTTGAAATCTGAGTGTCTTCTAAATTTTATCATTATATGTATCCAACTCTTCACGGCATTCCACTTTTCTGATAACGAGCTTATTATCCATCGAAGTAGTCGATCATCAACATTATTGCCCTTCAACTCATCCCAAATCAACAAAATGGTATCCTACACTAAGGGTGATTTGCAAATGCTCGGTGTAAACTGGGAAAACATTTTTTTTCCCTTCACATTTTATTTAGATGAAAGGATTGAACTTGGTGAACCAAGCGAGGACTGGGCATATATGAATTATTTAATAGATCCTTAATCTTTGTCATAGTTTTTCAACTGAAGAAGCATGGACATAAATGCCACATGATAGGGACACATGGGTATGGCATTTTCCACAAAGTAGCTTACCGCAAGCTATAGTCATGCTGAATAAAAAGTAGATTTGCATTAATGTGTCACCCCGTCTGTTTATGCTACTTTGGCATTTAGCAGGGCTGGCACAATATGGGAGCCCAGTTTCAAATTTTTATCATCAAAGGTTTTTTGTATAGAATAAATTGATTTCAAAAATAAGTTAGGCTAGGGATTCTTTAATAGAATAATAGGATTATTGAAGAAAAAAAAATAGTTGATGACATTTAATAAGGCACATTAGAAGTAGCTGAAATATGCCACATGCCATTGAGAGTTCTAATTATGGACAATCAGTTTCTTACTTATTGATTTTTTCCTCATTCAAACCTTTTGTTTCCATTTTGTACTCCTTTGAACCTAAAATTTGTCGTGGTAAAATCAACTCATTTTTCTTGGGGCTGAGTAAGAAAAAAACATACATTGGTTTTACTGAATAGGGAATTGGCCAGTTTATACATGTTTTCCTTCTTCTATTTTTTTTTTACTTTTTAGCTTTTTAAGTAAATTTAGTTTTTTTCTTGGTAGGTAAATAAAATTACGATAAATGTATACACTTACTCTAGCCTACTTATCAAAACACAATACTGAAAAGGACCGTCAATTCAGTTCAGTTTCATACCAAACCATACGGTTCTAAAAGTCAAAATTTGACCAGTTAAGTACTGTGCCCACACCTATATTTTCTGTTTTAAAATTACCTCAAAATTGTCCTTTGGTGTGCTCTTACCATTTCCTCAGCTGTTGCAAATTAGAAATAAATGAAAAGTCTGTCCTTGACCGTGTGGTTTACAAATATCCAAGTCTATTCCATTTGACATGTCTAGCACAGATTGAAGAGTGTTCATGCTTCATGGCTTTCCACCAATGCTTTCGACTTTTCCCCTTTTTGGGGTCCGTCATTACTTTTCCAAATGTATTTGCAAATTGATTCTCTTAAGAATTGCTTTTCATTATATTATTCCTTGTTAATATCTTAGGAATTCGTGTTATTGGATAAAGTGCAAACTTGAGACTGCAAATATTTGTCCAGTTTGAAATGTGGATGGGATATAGATAACCATGTGAAGTCCAATTTGACACACCTACTACACCATTTACCTGATTATGACACTAAAATATTTTCTATCCTGTTGGGACATTGTAGATAACTATGTGAAGTCCAATTTGACACACCTACTACACCATTTACCTGATTTGGCACCAAAATATTTTCTATCCTGTTGTGACATTGAACCATCCTTATACAAAATCCATTCCATTTGACATGTCTAGCTTTTTAAAGTTAGGGAGTCATAGCTATGATAAAAGGACAGGTAAAATTCAGTTATGTGATCCACATGAAAACACGATAGGTATATGACAGGAATTGCTTTCTGCCAGTATCATCTCTACTGGAATTTTCACAGACCTAATTTGTGTTCTTTTATTCATTCTTGTTAATCTGTATTGCCAAGACTAATGGATAGTTGTACTACAATTCCTTGATTCCCAATTTTGTTGAATTATTTTTGATGGGTTTAAGTCATCTCTCTCTGCAGTTTTTCTTCATTTTGAGTTTGTTTTTTCAAATTTATGAATTTAGAAGCTCCTGTTTACACTCTATTCACATCTTCTGTTCAAGCTGCCTTTTCAATCCTATGCAGGCAGCAGTCCTCAAGGAAAATTTTAACATAGATATGCGTGTGATGGGTATCACTGGATCAAGGACAATGCTCTTGAGTGATGCGTAAGTTTCAAGATTTCAGGGAAGATTGTTTTATTTGATTTTCTACATTTTATTACAAATTTCTACATTAAACATGTCCCCTGATGAAAGTAAATAGCTTCCATCTATTTCAAGTACTTATAAAAGAATTAGATAACCCACTGCCGTGTGATATCTAGAAGATTGATTTGTTAGAAGAGATATATCTTTTCAGCTTAAGGTTGACCTTAACAAATTTGTTTTGATAACAGCTTACTGACAGAAATCTATGTTGTCTATTTGGGAAATTGATAGCATTATCTGGAGTATTATATTTTTAAGTACGACTTTCAAATAAGGACATTCAAATTAAGGCTTGAGTTCCTTATCCAATAAGTTCCCCTAGACTGCATCTTCTAATGCATCCATCTGGCACATTTCTCTCAGAGGGTATAATAAACTGAAGTTCAATTCGAATCTGAACTTTATGTCCCTGCCCCCTTCAACATCTGTTATTTTGTAGATTTCATTCTCTCGTGGTTTCCCATCCTTTGAGCTACTTCTGTCTCTCTACATAAATGCCAAACAGAATTTCTTATGTTTTTGCATTTTGTTCTATAGCTAGTATATATGTCCAATCAGTTAGATATGTATCAAATCTCTGATATGTTTGGACCTAAAACGTTGGCGTTGATGATTTTAGGGGTATTGATTTATCGATATGGAGAGATCTTCTGAGGGAAAAAGGAGAAAAAGCTGACATGCATAAATTTGTTCAACATGTGCATGGGAATCATTCCATCCCAAATACTGTCTTGGTGGATTGTACAGCAGACTCGTATGTTGCCAGCTATTACCATGATTGGTTGCGTCGAGGCTTACACATAATCACCCCAAATAAGAAAGCCAATTCAGGACCACTTGAGCAGGTAACTATCTATTCACATAATTTGGCTTCTTGTAGTAGTAAAAATAGCTGATTTTTGTTAAGCTTAGTTTATATGTTAGATCATCTTCCTGTCCTGTTCTGGTTGCATTGCATCTCTCTGTGTGTGTGTGTGTGTGTGTGTTCCGTAATGCGAGTGAACTGCACTCTGTTTCCTTCTTTCGATATTTAGCAGTGTAGCCCTTTTTTCCGAGAGCGTTCATTTTTCTTCTTTTCTTTTAAACAAGTGTGATTCCATTTTGGTTTTATTCCCTTTTTGGGACTGAATCCAGTATTTGAAGTTGAGAGCTCTTCAACGACAATCCTATACACATTACTTCTATGAAGCAACAGTTGGAGCCGGTTTACCAATCATTAGCACTTTGCAAGGTCTGCTCGAAACTGGGGACAAAATATTACGAGTTGAGGGCATTTTCAGGTGAGTGATGCCTGATACATTAATCGATTTCAAATTACTACTATACAAACTTTTTGGAGGCATTTCAATGTTGGTCACACTGCTATGTGCACTAGCAACAATTAAAATGCTTCTGCATGTCATGAAGTTTCATTTCACTCACTTCACGTGATAATATGCTCATGCAGTGGAACCCTAAGTTATATATTTAATAACTTTGTGGGCACTCGAGCATTTAGTGAGGCAGTTAAGGAAGCTAAAGAAGCAGGTTACACTGAACCAGATCCTAGAGATGATTTATCTGGTACGGATGTCGCAAGAAAGGTATACCAGTTAATTTTTATTTTGATTTGTCATTTACCTCATGTCTGGTTCTGTAGTATCCAGTACTATGGAAAGCCATTGAACAATGTGAATATATGTCCTGAGCCGTATGACTGTGAGCTAGATGTATGTTTTGAGATTCCTCCAGAAACATGAGACATTTTAATAGCCACATGCCTTTGCAATTGCCAAATTGCAAGAAGTGACTTCTGGTTTTGGATTCTACAGACATCCAGCTATCCTATAGAACAGCAAATCTTATCTAGTTCTTCACATGGATTGTATAAATTCATCCTCCTAACAAAATGAACTAATCAAGTGCTTGCCATGATTTGAACTAATCGAGTGCCAGCAACTGCACTGTCTGCCACCAAAATATGTACTATAGAATTGCAGTTAGATGTTTTTTTTCTCATTTAGTGATTTAAGTTGTGCAGGTCATAATTCTTGCTAGAGAATCTGGATTAAAGCTAGAACTATCAGACATTCCTGTCCAGAGCCTTGTGCCAGAGCCATTAAAGGCAAGAATTTTGTTGTTACTTAATGGAAGCACCACTTCATCTGTGATGTTGTTTTCTGATGGTTTATTTCAGGCTAGTTGTTCGGCTGAGGAGTTTATGCTGCAGCTGCCTCGATATGATCAAAACATGGAAGGGAGAAGGCAGGAAGCTGAAGCTGCTGGGGAAGTGAGTATCTCTAGTCCTCAATACCGAACTGGAACTTTTGAATAGGACATAAAGCTTTATTTCATTGCTGTTAAATAAGTTTCATTATCTGATAAGCATAAAATATGTGAAGGTGTTGAGATACGTTGGCGTAGTGGATGTTGTCAATCAAAAAGGAACTGTAGAACTGCGAAGATACAAAAAGGAGCACCCATTTGCACAACTTTCTGGATCAGATAATATAATTGCATTCACAACACAAAGGTATGAAAAGCATCCTCTTATTGTGCGGGGTCCTGGTGCTGGTGCTGAAGTTACTGCTGGTGGAGTATTCAGTGACATATTGCGTCTTGCATCTTTTCTTGGTGCACCGTCTTAAGCTTTTCTTTTTGTTTAGATGGTCTATCATTTTGGAACCAGATTGTACAGAACCAACAAATTCTTCCTACCAAATAGAGATTTTGTTGCTTCTGCAGTAAAAATATTTATACGAAGTGGAATCCTAGTTGCTTAGTTTGGAATGAAGAATGAATGCATATCAATGTATTAGCTAGTAGCTAGGCTGTCAGAAAAATGCTGCATTACAGCCCCCTTACAATTTAGTTATTGGCACATTTTTATCGAACTCTAAGAATCTCATGACTTGTCGAATGTTCCATCTTCTCGACTTTGTTGATCTTGATCACATTCCACGTAAGGATAGAGAAATGGGAATTGAAGTCGATACATAGATAGAGATGTGTGCACGTTTGCCTCTATTTTTATCCGAGAATCAGCTTTATTGCTTCTTCATGTTCTTCTTTATGCATCCATTGGAATTTAGGTCCAAACTGACTCACACAAGACTTTATGGCGTGATGGGTCAATTCAAAATTTGTAACTTTATACCACCTTATAGGACATTGACGGCAAGAACAACCTTTGTTTTTTATTTTTTATTTTTTATTTTTTATGCTAGTGTATATCACAACTACTACAACAAATTTAAAGCAAAAAATTTAAAGAGTCAATTTGAGGAATTTACAAGGAATAATGGATGAATATTAACTCATTAAATTAACTCAATCAAACTTGGCTGTTAGTACTTGATCAATCACGTTCACATGCATTGTTCATCTTCAGAAAACATATTACACCATTATAAGGTTGCATTTGGAGCACCGAATTAGACTGTATAAGGAATAAAGTTATGAGAAGTAAATATTACCAAGTATAGGGTATTATGGTGAATAAGTATGGATATTGTTATGCCTTGTTTGATGAGACTCCATAAATTCTACGTGGCAGACAAACCTGGGCTCGTAATTCATGTCACTCTGCTCAAGAGGCAGTTTGGCCAAACTCTCGTGAAGGGGCGAATGCAAGCCCCATGAGTCCGTACAATACCATCTCTTTAAATCCTCCCCCCCCCCCCCCCCCC
>CAIGRO010138440.1:0-17874 GCA_903798355.1 Fraxinus baroniana
ACCATTAGTTGACTAGAGAATTGACTTGACCACATTTTTGACTAATTTTAGGACTGAAAATTTTATGTTTTCCACATAAAACAATTAAATCAAAAAACCAAAAACCAAAAGAGAAGAGAAAAGAAAGAAATAATGAAAAACTTGTTTTTTTTCCTTTCCCACCCCACCTCGAAACAAACCCAAAGGAGTCAATTTGGGTGATCACTATCGCTACAGCCTTTGACGTCGATGTCGGAGGTGTTTGAATCACTAGAGTCTTCGTCATCGTACCTGGACGCAAGTGTTGTGGATGCCATGTAGATTGAGGTGGAGGACAAGATCGATGCTGAGGAAAATAAGATCGAGCACCACTAGGCATTGTACCATTCTCTAGCCTGTTTGTGCGTGCTGATCGGCTCGACTTGGGTCTGATGGTAGTTGGATTTTGCTGGAAAAATTGATAATAGCTCTTGTACCAATTTGTTGAAAATTCGGGCCAAATAATTAAAGAAATCAAAGAGGTGAATAATATGAGTAATATGAATAATAACAATCACACGACAACCAAGATTTTTGTGGAAGAAGATGAGAATTTATTATATAAAAAAACTAAAATTGTGTTTACAAGATTTGATACTCTCGATTTAAATATAAGCAATTCTCTCAAGTTTCTATCAAATTGTTATGTTAGCATTGTGAAGAGCTTACTCCACATGGAGTATATATAGAAAATTAGCAAGTGGTTTAGATGAAATCATAGTAATAAAAAATGGCCCGGCCGGTCGGGGCAAAAAATTGACGGCTTGGACCATTGACCGGGCCAAACAGATTAAACTGATAAAAATGCACTTGACTCCATTAAAATTTGGGTTTTGACTGAGTTAACCGGTGATAGACCCGGCCCGGATGGCCAGTTTGATTTGGTTTTGCAATCCTTTTACAAAATTTTTGGATCCAATGAAATTGAACATTAGACATCTAAGAAAAATAAAGGGTTCCTTACCACTTGAACACAAAATACTTTAGTATTGTTTGTGTGTAATAACTTATATCTAACTTTGGTCCAACATTTTACTTTATTTTATAGATTTAAATAATTAGTGAAAAATAAATTTTAAATTTTAAATTTGTCCCTAAAAAAAATTATACTTTATATTCTTTTATGTAATCACCGGCTGGTTGAACCATCGAGTCACCGGCTGAACCACTAACTCATTGACCCACTGTATTGTCTGAGTCAATGTCCGTGTCAAGTCTGACAACTATAGATGAAATAAAACTCAAGAAATTAGTCAAAATTGAAAAAGGATTCTCGTTCAAATAAAATCCCCGCTAGAGCGAAACACTGGTGCCAAGTAGGTGCCAGCTCTGTGTTCCATTTCTCATCCCAGATGTTTGAACGTCAAAGCTAGCTGCCAATCAGTAAAATTGTGGCGACCTTTTCTCTACTAAAACTCAAAAACCAAGTTTTCAAATATCCAAAGTTCTTTTACCAAGTAGACTTCCAATCATTGAGGAACTTGGATCCATTTTTCAATCGGACTTCCAAATGAATCCTAATTCTAATACGAATTTGGGTCATTAACAATCTCCACCTTGACACAAATTCTAATGCCATGAATTAAATATTCACTCTTCGATTTATTCTCCAACTCTTCCACCATAACTTTTTCGGGCATAGTATGTCCCTACCGCGCATACTTAGCAACTGTGAACTAAATACAAGCCATGCTTACTAGTAGAACTACCTTGCGCGTCAATCTTACTTGAATTATTTCGTTCACTTCCACTCCAAGTCAGTCACCAAAACTGCTCGAATCACCATAAGCACTTCCAACTATACCTGAGTTGTCAAACATGCTTGAATCAACACGAGCAAAATGATCAACAAGATCATAACTAGCTCCACTTGAGCTTTTGGAAGATTCTCCAATATCATTGTTTGAACCACCATGAGCAACCCAATCACAACCAACTCTGCATGAGTTACTGCTTATCAAATCATAAGCTGCAAGTGCTTCCACAGCGACCGTCAAATCTTCCAAAACATAAAATTGGGACTTTCTCTGCCGCTTTATCACAACCCGATACCCTTGCTAACTTTTAGAGCTCCACCTCCACCAGTATACCTATACCTTTTTTAATCAAGAGTACGCAAGGAGATAATATTTCTATTTAAACTTGAAACATGTCACATTAAACCAAGTGTCATGTATGTCACATCAAACATCTTGATTCTAATTTTACCAATACTAGTTATCTCACAAAGCTTATTATTTTCCATCACCACTGAATTGTAACTGTTTTATATAAAGAAAATCAATCTCAGTTAGAACATATATGGAAAATGTAAGTCAAATCAAGAATCAAATCCTCGTCAAATTTGGAGTCGACGTTAGAAATCACCAAAGGATCTCCATCAGAGCAGTCTTCTTCTACAAGACTAGCATCATCGAAATTTTCGACTGTTCGTTCTGATATGTAGTAGCAAACTTATACATGTTCCACCACTCATAGCAGTTCTTTTCATGTGCCCCTTGTTGTTGCAATACCAACAGAATTTATCGATGTTGCTATTCGAGACTCTGCTCTTCAATGACCACCTGTCTTCCTCTCACAAATAACAAGACTCTACTTGGGCCTTAGATTCGACAACTAGATGCTTCATCTTTTCCTTAGAATAAAGGGCTTCATATACCTCATCAATAATGAAAATATCCCGACTATAGAGAATAATATCTCTAAAAGTTGCATATGAGGTGACAACAAATATAACAATATCAAGCTTAAATCCTCTTCATCGTACTTGGCCTCCATGGTCTCTAAATCAGTGACGATTTTCTTGAACACCGATAGATGATCATCCATGAATCCACCTCATGCGATGAGAATACAAGCATTACTTAAGTGTAACTTTCTAGTCAAGCTTTTTATCATATAAAGTTGCTCAAATTTCAACCACAATCTAGCGACACTTTTCTCCTTTACTACGTCCTGAAGAATTTGATTAAGAAGATAAAAATGTATCTGTTATAGGGCCTTTCGATCTTTGCGTTGCTTTTCCTTTGCAATCATTGTTGCGGGCATTTTATCCACTGCAACAAAGCATCATCCAATCCAATTGAGCAAGAATTACTCGCATCTTGATTTGTCACAGAGAAAATCAACTACTACGATCCAAAAGCAGAATCTCAAATTCCATAGTTATCATCCATGAAACAATCGACCTTATTCAAACTTCATTTTAATAACCAATTTGGACATGATAAGAAATCGCCAAAAATCCTAGCTCTGATACCAATTTGTTAGGAAAAAAAATTGGTGATAGCTCTGATCCCAATTTATTATGAATCCGAGCCAAATAAATAAAGAATGAGAAAATAAGCAATATGAAGAACATTGTATTACACAACACAAGAATTATATGGAAGAATGGGAGATTTCATATACCAAGAAACTAAAATTGTGTTCACAAGATTTGATACTCTCAATCTCAATTTAAACAATTCTCTTAAGTTTTTAATGTTTACAACAATAATCTGATTATTATGTTAATCTTAAGAAGAGCATACATCATATGGATTATATATATGAACTCATTTCAAGTGTTTTGGATGAATACAATTCAAGAAACGAGTAAGAATCTAAAAATGATTCCGGCTTGGATAATACTACCTAAACAATTTTCTCAATTTTTTAATGTATACAACAATGATCCAATTATTATGTTAGCCTTATGAAAAGCCTACACCAGGTGGAGTGTATATATAAACTCGTTACAGATGTTTTGGATGACATATAACTCAAGAAATGAGTCGAAATCAAAAAAGAATTACCGCTCGAATAATACTGTCACTCGAGCTCCAAGCGAGCATCGGATAGGCGACAGCTCTGTCGCTCGAGCGGAACGCTATCCCATGCAAGCGTTAGCTCTCTGTTCCCTTTTTCACCTCGGATGCTACAGCACCAAAGTTAGCGGCCAGCTAGCGAAATTGCGACGACAGTTTCTCCACCAAAATTCCAAAACCAAGTCTTCAATTATCCAAAGTTTCTTTTACCAATAAAACTTTCAATCATTGATGAACTTGTATCCCTTTTTCTACCGAGCTTCCAAACCTGGTTAAGAGAATCTTGCTCCTTTTATGAATTTACTAACCCAATCCTAATCTCAATAGGGATTTGGGTATCTCTTGCGATGGCACTGACCTTTTTGTTTACTTGCATTATTTCGCCAAAATCATTCAGCTTCTCCGCCATGGCCCCGATTGTAATTTACTCATAACTATAGAAACTGAGATTGTAATTTTTGTATAATTTGTAGATTGTTCCCCTTGAATTGCTTGTGTGAAGGTGAATCGAAGCCTTCTCCTTGGGCATTATTAGTCCATTCTTCTTTGAACAAATTCAAAGCAAAATTCTACATCTGGAATCAATTACTAGGTTGAAAATGAAAGTGAGAAATTTAAATTTGACATCTTGCCCGACAACTGCTTCGCCTCCGACTCTCGCATCACTGGTTTGATTTGTGGAAAATTTTGGTTTGAAAGAGGGAGTGGGATGGTTATTCAATATTTTGAAAAGTCGAAGCTGTCATAATATTCTTTTGACGATTTATATTTTTGCCGTGCATGTATAAATGACAACTTCGTATATTCATTTTTCATTTCTTTAGTTAGCTCTTTTCTTAGGCGTAAACTAAAGTGAACAATGTTACTCGTGGGGTATGTTGTGGCTTGTGGGGTTGGAGGCACCTGTGGACTTCCTTTCTTTACTGTTCAAGATGGATTTTGCTATTCGTACATAAAATATGTATATAATGAATCACATAATATGATGTGGAGGGAAAAAATTAAATGAAAAAAGGTGATTAAGTTTTAAACCAGCAAATAGTGAAGTGTCATGTGACATCATGTGATCCATTATATAAATTTTGATGTATATGTAGCGAAATCTGTTCAAGATAGCCTTAAATTTGTTTGTGTTTAATTACCTAAATTTTGAAACAAGATGGTTAGTACGATATCAACTAGCAATTATGAAAAGAGTAATGATATTTGTGAATAGTGCATACAGACAACAGTCTATAAGGCCGCAAGATAACGGTCACATTCTCGTTTAGAATTTGGATGCTAATTTCATTGAAGAATGTGGTACTAACGTAACTACCATATTAGATGTCGATCATCGGCACTACTAATTAATAGCATTATTCTCAAGGAAATAATATGCATATCACATTTTTTATAAAAGTGTGAATAATGAATCAACATGTTAATGAGTGTTGAACATGATTAAATAAAATTATTTTATATGCAATAAGTTAAATTTTTAAATGAAATAATCAAACATTCTTAGGATGTTGTATAATTTGCCATATTTGAGGAGTTGGACTAGACATAGTAAAAGATTAAGAAATATTACATGTGAATTTTTAATGCAGTTAAAACAAAACAGATGTTAAAATGGTTCTTTAATATTGGTCTTTTTGTGAATAAATGAAATTTATTATATAATGGAAATTAAATTCATAAGACTCTCTTTCTCTCTCTCACACAAACACACACTTTACAAAGTTGGGTTAAGGAAGAGAGACTATTTCTTTGCTTTGCAACTACACGGTTTCGATGGATGATGAAGGTATGTTTCCTTATTATTATGCAACATGCGAAGGTTTTAAAAACAGAAGATTCTTGAATAGTTTATATGTGGTCTTTTACATAAATTGTCTTTAAACAATTTTTTTTTCTATTGACGTAGGAATTCGCAACTTCTATCCCTGAGTACACACAGGGTAAACCTCGCTCAATGTGCAGTAGCCCGCAAACCAAATAGGAGAGATAAATCGCACTAGGTAAGTTCGGTACGATGGGCTCGACCGAAGAAGTGTTGTCAGATGATTCGAACTCGTGACATTCGGTCTCCGCATTCACCTACTCCACCAATTCGACCACCCCCAAAGGAGAGTCTTTAAACAGTTTAGTGTGGGTCACGTCGCTGTACTCTTTGTAATGAAAATAATCCATACTTTATTTTGCCGAAAATATTATATAATGAAAATGGTTTTTGATCGTGTTACTCTTTATTTCTCCCTCTTGTCTTCTCCCGATCATTCTTCTTTATTTCATCATCTTTGTTATGTTGGCTCTTCAATTTCGTTTTCATATTGGGTTTATTTGATTTTGAATAACTGAAGCAAATTTCTGATAAATTATACAAAAAATATTAATGGTATTAAACAATAATGTATGGAATAACCGATTAAATTACTCATTCTTTATTCATTTTCAATGTCATTTTTTAAAAATATTTACAATGTATTATTTTATTTTTTTAAAAAAAAAAAAAACTTGCAAATCACACTACACCAGACATTGACATAATACTTGATTGGGCTAAACGAAGTATTAAAAAAATAAAAAACTTATGTTCTAATCGATGACTTTTAATTTTCTACCTTATAGGTTACGTGAGGTGAGGATAACTAGAATTTTGACCAAGGACGATATAGTATAGAAATTGAATTCTATATCAATGAAGAATAAATTTGTTTCGACTTCTTGGGCACGTGTGTGTATGTGTAGACAAAGAAAAGAAAAAAGTGAGTGACATCAAAAATGAAAATATGCATAATAAAAATAGATACTGACCGTTAACAAATTTATTACATTTTTCAATAATACCCTCTCCGTCTTATAAAAATAGACTTATTTTTCATTTTCACACATATTAAGGGTGTGTTTGGTACGGATTTTAATCCAATTAAAATTGAAAATATAGTCGTTATTGGGTCCCACTCGTCTAATAAAAGTCAACAATAACAACTAATTTTTCAATTTTAATCTGATTTTAATCTCTACCGAACATGCTCTAAAAGAAAGCATAATTGATCTCATGCACACTGTGATTAGGAAATCAGTTTTGTAAGAAAATGATAATATAGCAGAAAATATAAATTTTCCTAAGTATATCCTTGCATTAAATAATGATTTAAATATAAGTTTATATTTGTTGATAATAAATACATTAAATAGGAGTACATTAGAAAATTAAACAATCATCTATACTCTCTGTTAAAGCAACAATATTGAAATAATTTGACCCAAGATTCGATATAACATTAGAATAACGGAAAATTTAGATGGCACGCAAAACTGTTGGGAAAAATATTTATCAATCTCCAAAAAAAAAAAAAGGAAAAAAAAGTGGCCAATTGTACTTAGATATTCTTTCTTGGGAGTGTGCAATACAGTGAAAAAATGATTTTTATTCTATTAAGACCGTTCGGTAAGGATTAAAATCGGATTAAAATTGAAAATATGATCGTTATTGACTCCCACTTGTCTAATAAAAGTCAACAACAACGGTTAATTTTTCAATTTTAATTCGATTTTAATCCCTGTCGAACGGCCCTAAATATAGTTGGAAAAATGATTCCAGCTGTTTGAGTGGACAAAAAAAAAAAAACGTGGCCAATTGTATTTCAATATTCTTTTTTGGGAGTGTGCACAGTGAAAAAAAAATATTTTTATTAGTTGGAAAAATGAATCCAGCTCTTTTTGTGGACAAGAGGATACTCCCTCCAAATAATGCCATAGTCACACCCCATAAAATTTGAGCATTGAAATTTCCGAATATCTCTCTATATATCCTTTTTTCACACAATCTCACAGCCCGAAAGTTGCAATGGAGAAGCGAGACTTAGAATTACCATTTATGAGCGGTGATGATTTTGCAAGGAGAAAAAGATGGAGCAGAGCCCTTTGGGTTCTTCTTGGAATTATAACCATAGCATGTAAGAATTTTCTTAGCTTCGTATTTCCTATTTCCAGTGAATTGTCTTGATATGTTTGAGGAGTTTTAAGGAATTTACTCAAAGATGGTTGTTGGCTTCTTCAGATTATAGAAAAAGATTTCTATAATTTCTTTAATGGAAATATAATTTTTTGTTCAATCTACAAAGTAAATCCTATATAAAGATATAATTTTTGATCAAGCAAAGAATTGTGTTTCTGTGATCATATATTTGTCTGAAGGTTAAAACAATTGACCAGTTCTTGACTTCTGTGAAGTGTTAATGTGATCAATATACTGTATCAGAAGTAAATTTCTTAGTATTGTGCTTTTTGTCTGTAATTTAGCTGTAGGCCTTGCAATCCAAGGGGGTTTGAAATCTTTGGGAGTGAGAAATGATGGCAAATATAACGAAAGAATTCGGATTAGCAATAGTGACATTGTTGAATCACAGAAAGCCGTTGTTGCTGCTGATGATGGTCGATGCTCTGAAATTGGCATATCCATACTAGAAATGGGGGGACATGCTGTTGATGCCACCGTTGCTACCGCACTATGCCTCGGGGTAGTTAATCCGATGTCCAGTGGAATAGGGGGTGGAGGTTTTATGGTTGTTCTATCTTCATCGACATCAGATGCCAAAGCATTTGACATGAGGGAAACTGCTCCGGCCGCTGCTTCACAGGTTCATAATCTTTGAATTCGATTTGCCACGTTAAAATTCCACCTTGGGTTTAGATTATAAATGTATTATTGTTGGACTCTGTCAGTTCTTAATATATTATTTACTTATGCGAATCTGTTTTATAATCAGGGTATGTGCATTCATACTTCTGTATTACAACGCCATATAAAGAAATATGAGGGATTTTGGTTAAACCACTATAAATTTTTGTGTTATTTGCTCATTTCTATTTCTTTTTGGTTTATTGTTGCCCTTGGAGGTGGGGTTAATCAGTAACACATATTAATCATTTTGTAATCAAGTTCATTGTAGAAGTTTATTAGCGTTTTTGGCAAAAAAAGGTTCTAACTTGTAAGCTAGGACCCACAAATTGTGTGGTCCAAAATGCCACAACTAGCTTATAAGCCAGATAAGTTTGGAATCTCCCCAACTTATCTAACTTATAAGCTGCTGGACCCTCAGTTGTGTGGATTTTGGACCACAACATTGTGGGTCCCCAGCTTATAAGTAAGCATATTTTTTGCCAAACACACTCTAAATTGGGGTGGTGAAAGTGCTCAAGTGTCTTTGATTTATCCTGTTCGTGCGATGTTTGTTTCATCCTGCAGAACATGTATGACAAGAATGCACAGACCAAGTTTAAAGGACCATTGTCGATGGGCGTTCCCGGTGAGATAGCTGGACTTCATATGGCTTGGTTGAAATATGGGCGGTTGCCTTGGAAAACTTTAGTCAAACCTGCGATTAAACTTGCTAAACAAGGATTCAAGGTTGCACCGTATTTAGGATCATCAATTGCTAAAAATGCAGATCTGATCATGACTGATCTGGGCTTACAACAAGTCTATGCACCAAAGGGTAAGTTGTTAAAAGCTGGCGATATATGCTACAATTTAGAACTTGGGAACAGCTTAGAGGCAGTCGCTGAACAAGGCCCTAAAGCGTTCTATAATGGGAAAGTTGGTGAAAAACTGGTTGAAGATGTGAGAAAAGCAGGTGGAATTTTGACAGTGGAGGATTTAAGAAATTACAGAGTGGATGTTACAGATGCAGTTGCAGTAAATGTTATGGGATACCGAATATTAGGAATGCCGCCTCCTTCAAGTGGAACGGTTGGGCTTTCTCTGGTGCGTGTTCTAGACTTTAAATGAATTGACCTACTGCTAAATTCTGAGTCTCTCTTTAGTCAAGTTCTTTTTTCTTGAAAAAAAAATTTCTATGGGAAATTATTTAGAGATTGGACCGTTAGAAGTCAAGTTGATAATATCTTATTATATTGAATGAAGCATTGGTATTATAATTCCTTGACAGCACAGCATCTTGTCGACTGATCATTTATTGTCGATGAAAATGCAGATTTTGAACATCCTAGAAAGTTACAGAAGTCCCGATGCTGTGAAAGGTCCTTTAGGTCTTCATCGTCTGATTGAAGCACTGAAACACATGTTCGCTATCCGAATGTACCTGGGAGACCCCCATTTTGAAAATATTGATCAAGCGGTATCCGACATGCTTTCCCCAGATTTCGCTAAGAGCATTCAGGAAAAGATATTTGACAACACCACTTTCCCTCCCGAATATTATATGTACAGGTAGACCTCCTAAGTCTGATTGTTTCTCAACTTTACTACTTTTGAACCACCTCATCTAAAAGTATAAGTTGTTAGAGAGATGACGATTTTATTTATTTGAATTTAGTCTTTGCACATCCCCTCATGTGCATTTTTATCAAAGGCATGATATGTGGATATGTTTTATAAATGGGCAGTGGCAAGACTTAAGAAAGAGAACATGATTATTTATTTGAATTTAGTCTTCAACAATTAACGACGACACTAAAGAATTTGGTCTGTCCAGGTGGAATCAGCTTAGGGATCATGGGACGAGTCACTTTGGTGTTGTAGATTCCGATCGTAATGCTGTATCAATGACAACCACAGTGAACTATCCTTTTGGAGGTGGCGTTCTCTCCCCTTCCACCGGCATTGTGCTCAATAATGAAATGGATGATTTCTCAACGCCAACTGAAATATCTCCTGACAAACTCCCGCCTGCTCCAACCAACTTTATTAGACCGAACAAGCGACCATTATCGTCCATGAACCCCATCATCGTCCTGAAGGTATGGTTTTTCACATAATTACTAGTGCTTATTGATCTTTCGATAGTAAGTTCATCTATTTGTCTCTTCACTTCTCTGAACTGCATACTATCTCTCGTGTAAAATTTCGCAGGATAACCAGTTGGCCGGGGTGATTGGAGGCAGTGGTGGCTTGAACATTATTCCGGCAGTGGTTCAAGTTTTCATTAACCATTTTGTCTTGGGAATGGAACCGTTAGCAGCTGTAAGGAGCGCGCGAGTCTACCACAAGGTCCCTCAGATTTTGATACAGTGAATTATGTTCACAACCATTTACAAACCATAAAGTCCTGACATTATTCTAGCTTTGTGCAGCTTATTCCAAATGTTGTCTCATATGAAAACTGGACAGTCATTGACGGAGAACACATTGAACTTTCTGAGGAAAATAAGCAATTCTTGATAGAGAGAGGTCATCAACTGCAGGGTAAAGCCGGTGGAGCAATCTGCCAGCTTATTGTTCAAAACCTTACAAATTCGATGGATTTAGGAAGAAAAATGATTAAAAACAAGATATTCCATGGAGTACTAACCGCCGTTAGTGATCCTAGGAAAGATGGCAGGCCGGCAGCAATCTGATAATCTCATCCCAGGAGTTTCTCGATTATTAATGAATATATTCCCGGGATGACATTGGATCATGGATATCTTGTCATTGGATCATGGATATCTTGTTTGCCTCAAGTCTTCTCCTATGCAACAAGCTGCAATGGCTTCAAACTGATAAATATTTGCTCCCAAGAACTCCAAATCAGGGGTTTATGTAATTAAAATAAAAACATGTCAAGATTCATAGGATAGTATTCTAGTCTGGGTTTGTTAAGTCCTAGTATTGTTGTAAATTGGTTGAATGTATTTGATCAGGTCTACTTTCGCTACATTTATGGAAAGTTCAAAATACTTTGATCCTTGACGGTTAAAGTAGGTTATGTTATTTTTGATCTACTTTTCTCTCTTCTAGCATACCTCACTTAAACACTAGACGAATTGATCTAGCTACTCGACTTGATTTACAAGCTTGGTTCGAAGGAAACAAGATCCTAGTTTGAGAAATTTTAGTTTATTTTCTTTTATTAAGGATGGCTCTATTTAACGATAACATGTGCATTATTCTTAAACTTAACCGACTCATTTTGGTCTTGTCATACATATAGGAGATGAATAAATTGTAGTTAAAACTTTAGATGAGTACTTTGTAATTCAGAATTTGAAGTCAATAGGCACTTTAGATTCAATTGTTACTACAGCTTCACGATTTGAAGAGTATGAAATGCAAAGGTCTAGAGAGCAAAGGTCTAGAGAGGATTAGATGATGTTATTGAGCTTCCACCAGACTTGGAACAAATCTACCGAATTCGGAAAAAAAAATAAAAAAAATATTGCATTGAAAACTATTAGACCAACTTTTTATTGTTGAATGTTAGGCCATTAAAAGAAATATAACCATATGAAAATTAATATTATATATCATCAGTTTAAGTGATAGTGAGGTCCTGATTTATCATCCAATGCATTAAAATGCATCACAACTTCATTGGAATAATCAATGGATTCATTGTCACCTAAACTGATGATGATCATTATTAATGATAAATAGCGTTACTCCAAAAGAATTGAGATCTCTAGATGAATACGAGTGCACTAGAACTATTGAACTAAGAATTGAGAATACAAGTCAATAAACAAAAATAAATGAAGAAACTCTTCTATACATTCCTGCCTTCCTCGTGTTTGGTCTATTGTCTTAAAAGTGCATAGATGGCAAAATTACTTTCTAAGCTTTGCTTTGTATTCTGGAAGTAAATTTGATTACTTTGTGCATTCTTTAGATGAGGGATAAATATTGTCTTAACTCCTAAGGAGAGCATCAACACACGACTTGAAATTTACTGCAAATTCTTAGTTCGAGTTATTGCTAGGCATTCCCCATCAACAGAGTGGTCTCCGCCATTGAGAGTCTTTGTAGCAGTATTTTGGACACAGTATGTTTGTGTAGAGAAAATATGAATGCAAGGTTTTACAAACAATAATAGAGGAAGAAGTAAATATCACTATCTTGTGTTTCTATCGAAGAATAATCAGTCTTATTTGTTGCTAATACACACCTTCCCAAGAGTTACAACACTTCACAAGATTCAAGTCAATAAGAAAGGCAAGGCCACGAGAATATGGTTACCTCTTACTTACACTTCGAATCTCAAATTACATGAAAGAAAATACATCGAAAAGGGGGGCCAAAATCGTTTAGAACCATGAATAAGTGTCTATTCTGGTTTTCGACTTGGCCAGCCACTTTGATCATTCCCTTTTACGAACCTCGATTCAATCCTGAAGTTCCATGACCATGTAATCTGTAAACGACATTATTTAGAAAACCTTACCAAGAATCCTCCATCAATAAGAATAAAGTTTTGAAATCTCTCACATAAATCCTCCGAGTTCATGAATAGATGAAGGTGTCTTTTAGATTTGAACCCCTATTCAGTGAAAATGCTTCAAATACTAACCAACGGTGGCATGTTAGCTAGGCTCTGAACCAACAACCATATATGGATAACTATAAGTTCTCTGGTACAAACTTGAAACATTTAGGGTTAATAAACCGATACGTGTTTAGGTCATGTCTCCAATATCCTAGTTTAGTTCGTGAATATCTTAAGTAGTTGGCCAAACTACTTTGGAGACGGTACCATTCCCTACATTCATATAAATAAACTTATCGAGAATACTAACGTATCTAAATTGTATTCTATGGACATTTATATAAGCCTATTAAGAGCTTGATACCTCAACCTTTCCTTCCTTGATACGTTTACCAAACACTTTAACCTTGAGATCAAATCTTAGTGTTTGCAATCACTCTTATAATGTACTTCACTTATTGAATCTAAGCATTCGAAATTTCAACTGGTAGGTCGAATTTCTAATGATGATTATTAATTGGCAACTATCCCATTTTCCAAACTAAATCCCTTCCAAGGCATTTCGTCGAAGGAAATGTCAAGTTTTGATTTGACTTAAAATAATCTATGGTGATTATACCATAGGAAATAAGTTGTCATACCGAACTATGTTTTAATCAATATGTCTAGATTTGGGATTGTATCTTTGATTGTAAACTCTATCCAAAAGCTTCAATATCAAAATAAATTGAAACTAGTGACATTGGTTTAGGCCAAACGGAAATCTTTCTAAAACTAGAGGATATCTAGTGTAATGAATACCATAATCCAACTTAAGCACTTTAAGACTCCATATACTTCTTGCCAATGCAACTGACTCAGATTACTCAATTATCTACTTAGTTTCCCAACGACAAAGGTTATATATGTTTTAGTAGAGTTCGAGCATACATCAGGAACCCAATAAATTGTGCACATTCCAATTGACAAATCGCTCTTCCCGTGTTAGAATACAATTTTAATACTCAGGTCAAATAGATGCCCTGCTTGATTGGCTCCCAATTCCTTGCAAAAGTTATGTTTGATAGCATTAATTTGGCCTAGAAATTGTTTTCCAAAAGTGGTCTCACGTGACTTCTTTTCCAACTTTTTAAGGAAAACACTTTTCCATGTTTATGGTGGTAAATGATTTTCCATCTTTTTTTTTATTTTTTATTTTTTTGGTGATGGAAACAAATTTCATAACCAATTGTAAAAAAAAATTCACTTTAATGAACAATTTTCATGTAAAACAAAGTCAAACGAACACTAAACTTTGATTAAAAAAAATAATTTTGTAGGGATTTTTTTTTTCTTTTTTCTTTTTTACTTTTTGGCAATGGAGACAAATTTTATAACCAATTGTGGAAAAAATTATCACTTTAATGGACAATTTTCATATAAAACAAAGCCAAACGAACAAAAAATTTTAAAATTTTTCGGATGAAAATTATATCAATCAAACACACTTAATTAACAATTCACTGGAAAACAATTTCTAGACAATTACTTTCCTTGGAATTCATTTTCTTTCCACACATTTTCCACCTTTGCAATCAAACGGACCTTAGTGTTATTTAGTATGATCTCATTATCTTTCATTATGATTTTAATTCATAAAATCACATATAAAGGCATCATTTCTTTCATATAGAAGTTGGACGACAACAAAGACTTAGTGTATGTTGACATTAAAAAATGAGCTAACAGAATCCCTGTCACGTCCTTTCCATGTGGACATCACCTGCACACTAAATACCTTGTTAGAAGACAAAGGCCGTCTGACAAGAAAAGGGTCTGGCAATCGTTTTCACTCCGACGGTCAAGTCAACAGTCGAACGATAGATAAAGAAAGTGCAAGATAGGGACAATAGTCCTCCCTAAGCCAGAGTCGTACATTCATGTGTGTTTCGGACATTGAAATATAAGCTGTCAAGTAGACGAGCTCTTATAGATTGCCTCAGAAATATAAATAGCTCCAATAAGCGAGGACTTACAAACTGTTCCGAAAATATTCTTTGATCCCAAATATTTGAGGACTTACAAATTGCCTCGAAAGTATGTGTGGGAGCCTAAATAAATGAGAGCTTACAAATTGCCCCGAAGATGTCACATATAATTTGTCAAAATTTTGGCAGTATCTCCTTTGTAATATGGACTAAATCAACGTGTAATATACTACAATATATCTACACACATGTACAAAATAAATTTGGGGTCCATATACCCCTCAAATTATTCATGACGATAAAGTGAATAATAACATATCAAATCTCTTCAAGATATAATATGCAGAGAGCCTATGATGTATTATAGTAGGTCATATGCTTGCACAATTTAGTGTAATAATAGTGGTATAATGAAGCAACATGTTGATAATGTAGATAACGTGACATACGTATTGACATTAGTGAAAATAATGTCATAACATGCTACCAGTGATGATGTGATGATACAAAGATACTAGTACCACAATAGTCCCCCAAGTTATGGATATTCATATAATGCATGGACTTTTAGGTAGAAGCGATGCTTTGGACATGAGTTGTAAAGGCAATGCTCTGGACATGAGTTGTAGAGAATGATATGAATAAGAGTTGCTGTGTTAAGCTAGCATCCTTACATTGGGGTGTCACACCCATTTCAATGGTTTCATCCACGGTATTTGATCCAGTCATGAAAGGCATTATCTTTGATGGAATCAGAGGCAACCCCTATGGGAGTTTCACACACCTCGTCAAGGGCTTCCTCCATGATGGTTCATCTATGGAGAGCATCATCTTCGATGGAATCAGAGGCGACCTCTATGAAGGTGTCACGCACCTTGCCTATCGAAGTGGACATTCTTGGAAGAGGTGACCTCGTGCGAAATATCACGCACCTCATCAAAGGTTTCCTCCATGGTAGATGGTTCATCTATAAAGAGCATCACCTTTGATGGAATAAGAGGCGACCCCTATGAGAGTGTCACGCACCTCGCCTATCCAAGTGGACATCTTGGGAAGAGGTGATCTCGTGGGAGGCATCACGCACCTCTTCAATGGCTCCATGGTGGATGGTTCATCCATGGAGAGCATCATCTTCAATGGAATCAAAGGCGACCCATGTGGAGAATGTCACGCTTCTCGCAGATCAAAGTAGACATTCTTGGAAGATGTGGCCTTGTAGATGGCTATGATGCTCAGACTCGGGGACGGGTACGTATTTAAGTGTCAGATCTTTTATTTTCTAAAATGTAAAATACGGGGACATGACTAAAAAGAGTCCAATTCTTAAATACGGGTATGTGGGTATATCTTTCAAACTTCAATTTTTTTTACTAATCCAAGATGTCATATAATTATTCACAATGAAGGAAATGTATATTTAATAAAGGGTTAAGACAAATAAAATAGAATTTTGGAGTTTAGTTTTCAATAATGAAAATTACTAAATGTTATATAAAATAGAAAATGAGGAACTTGATTGTAATTTGGACTTAGTGAAGCACTATATGGAACACATTTTCATTTTATACAAACAAAATCCTAAACCGATATAGAAAAAGAAAGAAGAAAATGGAAAGGAAAAAAAAAGAAAAAGAAGGAAAAATCTAGCGTCGTCGTCTTTCTCCACCTCTCAAGGACAATACTAGGTTTATAGAGAGCAAAAGTGGAAAAGAAGAAAAGGAATATAAAAAAAAAAAGGAAGAAAAAGCAAAAATGATTAAGTGTCCGGTTGAAACTTGGAGGATCCGACACATATCTCATATTCATACACCTATGTCGTGTCGTGTCCAACACGGGTACTCCAATTATTTCGAAGAGTCCGAGTATCAAAGGTGGAGGGTGTCTATACCTCGTCAATGGTTTCCTCTATGGTGGATGGTTGATCCATGGAAGGTATCATGAATAGTAGCTCGACTAAGCTAATGTGCTTAGGAGAATATAAGCTCAACTAAGTAGGTGCACTTAGGAGAATGCTGGTTCAACTAAGTGGGTGTGCTTAGGAGAATAATTGAGTGGCAAGGCACCTTTGATTGGGTTGCAGTTGATGTAAAAGCGTAATACTCACTGAAGATAGATGCTGCTGAAATAGGAATGTGATGAGATCTCAAAAGATAAATACAGCTGAAATATAGCTAAAGCAGAGGCATAATGAGCTCTCTGAAGATACATGCAACTGTGATGCAACATCTTAAATGGTGAGGCATCTCGCAAGGTGAAGAATGAGTATCGAACTGATGGCTCATCTCGAACTATCAGGAAATTTATTAGCTATCCTCAAAATGACAAGGTCCTATAGCTGTGCTTGATGATGGTATGAGATGAGAAATAAGCATCTCATGAATATCTTCGGACTACAGAGTCTTATAAGCAAGCATCGGAATGACGAGATATTATAGCTAGGCTCGACTATAGTGAGAGGCGAGAAATAAGCATCTAATGAAGTCAAGAATAAAAATCTGGAAAGTGGAGAATAAATATCCTGAAAATAGCTCTCAAACTATCGAAATCTTATAAGCATGCCTTGAAATGACAAGATCTTACAACTAGACTCGACAATAGTGAGAGGCGAAGAATAAATATCTCGTAAAATCAGGAAAAAGCCTTTGGTGAGGCAGGGAAGAAACACCTGTGAATAGTTCTCGAAATATCAGAGTTTTATAGGCAGCCTCAGATAGATAAGGTCATATAGCTAGTCTTGACCATAGTGAGAGGCAATGAATAAACATCTCGCGAAACCAGGAATAAGCATTTGACGAGGCGAGGAATAAACATTCCGCGAATATCTCGCGAACTATCGAAGTCTTATAAGATGGCATCGGATAGACGAGGTCTTATAGCTAGGCTTGACGA
>CAIGRO010138465.1:0-14461 GCA_903798355.1 Fraxinus baroniana
CTTTGTGGCCATTAACAATATCGGAGTAATCAACAATAGATTCATTCTTTTTCATGAAGAAATTTTTGAAATCTTTAACTAAGAGATTTATCTTAGTTTATTTCACTTTGCTAGTTCCAACATGAGTAATTTCTAAAGCATGCCAAATATCATAAGTGGAATCACATGTACTAATACGATTAAATTCATTTCTATCTAAAACACAATAGAGTAGATTTTTGGCTCTAACATTTAAAGATAATTTTCTTTTTTCCTCTTCATTATATTCCTCTCTAGGTCTAGAAATTATTCGATCCGGTTTACCATCCTCTTTAATAACCTTTCCAGGTACATAAGGACCAAATTCAATTACTTCCCAAATATTATAATCTATTGATTGAATAAATATTGTCATTCTAACCTTCCAATAGTTATAACGAGTACCATCAAAGAAAGGAGGATGATTTGTAGAATGCCTTTCAAGATTATGGAAAAATTTGATTAGGCATTACTCAAAATTGTGAAATCTTTAAAATTGAGCACCTTGCTCTGCTACCAATTGATAGCCCAAGAATAACTTACCAAGAGGGGTGAATTGATTTTTAAAACTTTTTAGAAGAATTAATCTAAATTCGAGCAATTAAAGACTAAATAGATTAATTCAAATAATAAACACAAATATAAGAGCGACAAGTAAAAGGGATAGAGGATGCAAACGATCTACGTCATCCGTTACCAAGCTCTCCGGCATGAGTAAGACCTTTTCACTATATTGATTGACTTATGGTGCAATCCAACTATTTACAACTCTTTCGATGACTTACAAATAAGGAGCATTGATCCTTATACAATGTTGAGCTTTAGGGACCTCAACATGACCAACACTGTTGAGTTTTACGAGACCTCAATATGACCCATACGGTGACTTACAACAAGAAAAATCAATCCTTATAAAATGTTGATCTTTAAGGGACTTCAATACGACCCACACTTTATCAAAGTGATTTTATAATGAAATTCCTATATTGATAAATAATACAAACAAATTACGTACTAAGAGGGGCTAACACTTCAATGAATAGTAATAAATGACGCTAAAGTATTAGATGAAGAACTTTGATGAATATGATAGTCAGACATTAGATTCAATCAATCAAAGTGTTTTAATGAGAACATGAAGAGATAGATACAATGTAGGTTCAAAAGTTTTCTCAAGAAATATCTCTCTTTTAATGAATGATTGTAATATGTTAAGTACTAAGAGAGAAATGAGCAACTTTGGTGAATGTGTTCAATCAATCAAAGTTTCAATATGAAGAAGAAGAAGAAGAAAAGTTTATGCAATGTAAGTGCAATTTATTTATTTTTTGAAAAATATATCTATATTTCAATGAACAATTTGGAATAAATTAAGTACTAAGAGAAAAATTGAAAATTTAATGAATACGATGTTTACAAGTTTGATTCAATCAAAGTTCCAATACGAAGAGTTGAAAAAGTTTATGTAATGTAAGTTCAAATATCTTCAAAAATATATCTATTTTAAAATTGATATCGATAAATTAAGCACAAAAAGAAATGAAAAACTATGATAAGAGAAATAATTCAGGAAGTTTGATTCAACAATCAAAGTTTTTGTTATGAAGAAATACATGAAATAAATATAAAAATATAAGCTCAAAGAGGATTTTTCAAAATGTGTTTCTCAAGAAAGCATTCTTATCAGGGGCGGAGCCCAGTAAGGCCCAGGGTGGGCACAGGCCCACCCTGAACTTCTGGGCTCATTTTTTTTTTTTTGGTTATAACTCTCAGCCCAAGATAGAAAACCAGCTATAGACTCGGGTCCAGCCCAATCCCTAATTTAATTCCCAAATGCCCTTCGGGTGTTAAAGGTTAAGAGTGGTGGTCGGAGGCTCTTCACGGCGTCTGAGATGTAGGACCCGGTACAAAGTTTGGTGGTGACTTCCGTGGCGCCACCAGCTTGGTAGCTTCCCTCAGGTTATCACCACCGCAGCTTCGTTTAATGCTTCATTGTG
Source organism: Fraxinus baroniana (assembly GCA_903798355.1). Taxonomy (NCBI): domain Eukaryota; kingdom Viridiplantae; phylum Streptophyta; class Magnoliopsida; order Lamiales; family Oleaceae; genus Fraxinus; species Fraxinus baroniana. The sequence continues at coordinate 2,016 of CAIGRO010138465.1, forward strand.
GGATGAAATTGGACGGGTAAGAAGTCTTTATAAGAATAATAATGCATGCTAAACGCCAGCATCCATTCCTAGGTTGTTTTACTGAGGTAATCCTAAATTTTGTGGTTTTAAAATCACCTAGTTTATTATTTCATTTCATGACTAACATAGGAAAGCCCAGAAATTTGAACTTGGTTTATGCAAATGCATGAATAATTGTATAAAAAAATTACCACAAATATTGTAATACCCATAAATTATAATTATACTATTATAGAGACATGGAACTTATCAATCTTTTTTGGACAGACCGACCCATATTGCTTCGACTATTATATAAAAAACCCCTGAAAGTGACGTTTTTATTGATAATGATAAGAAAAGTGAGCGTGTTGGTAAAGCACACAATTGACGTTTTTACAATTTGATTTGAGTAAAGATTACACCATTTCTTTAAAACAAGAAAGATAACACCCTAATTTACACAATTTCAGTAACTTTTCTTTAGTACCAGCATCACTTTGTAAGTCAACATTTACACCCTTAGCAAGTAAGAATTTCAGTAACTTAATATCTCTTGCAAGCAAGGATGCAAAACAATAACAATCAGAAGGCAAATTTACAACAAACATGTATCAAAGGCCAAAAAAAACTCCAAGTTCTCATAGTAGAACTCAAACTAACACCAAATTTGACTCTTATTATCCCTTGCATTACCTCAGTGTATCTTGGAATAATATGTTCTCGTATTTTCACCAGGAAAAAAAGTAAAGAAGGAAGACATTTTACCTATTCTAGCAGAATGATGCAGAGCAGTGGCTCCTAATTCACTTGGTATCACAGGATCAGAGTTGCAGGTCGGCCAGTCCCAGTCGCGCCTCCTCTGCCTGCTCTCATGTCGCTCAGGTATTTTCTTTAGTAGTTGATGTCTTGATGATAGCTTGAGCCTTGAGACCTTTTTTGTTCTTTTTTTAATATATACGGTTTGTTCTTTATAAACTATGTCATTTTTAATATTGTATTTTTATTGTTTTATATTTTTATTATTATTACATCCATGACAAAAACTCAACATTCAATATAAATAAGTTGTGCCCATTACACCCTTAGCAAGTAAGAATTTTAGTAACTTAATATCTCCTGCACGCAAGGATGCAAAACAATAACAATCAGAAGGCAAATTTACAACAAACATGTATCAAAGGCCAAAAAAAACTCCAAGTTCTCATAGTGGAACTCAAACTAACACCAAATTTGACTCTTATTATCCCTTGCATTACCTCAGTGTATCTTGGAATAATATGTTCTCGTATTTTCACCAGGAAAAAAAGTAAAGAAGGAAGACATTTTACCTATTCCCGCAGAATGATGTAGAGCAGTGGCTCCTAATTCACTTGGTATCGCAGGATCAGAGTTGCAGGTCGGCCAGTCCCAGTCGCGCCTCCTCTGCCTGCTCTCATGTCACTCAGGTATTTTCTTTAGTAGTTGATGTCTTGATGATAGCTTGAGCCATGAGACCTTTTTTGTTCTTTTTTTAATATATATGGTTTGTTCTTTATAAACTATGTCATTTTTAATATTGTATTTTTATTGTTTTATATTTTTATTATTATTACATCCATGACAAAAACTCAACATTCAATATAAATAAGTTGTGCCCAATTTTTATTATCATTATATCCATGACAAAAACTCGACGTTCAACATCGATAAGTTGTGCCCTCCCTGACCAAAAATCCTGGCTCCGCCCCTGATTCTTATTATTGTTATGGTGAATGTAAAGTGAAGTGGTATTTATAGCAATCAAAACGCAATAAATTCTGTCAAATCGGATGACCTTCCGGTCGATCGTTAATTTTCGGATGACCAATATAATTGTTTGAACAGTCAAAACGGTCAAATTTTGGACCGTTGAAGAGGTCCGGTCGATTGACCATTGACTTTATTTTTGAAGACATGATCTAAGTTCAAGTATCACTTTGAAAGATCAATCTTACTTTTGATTAAAAATATTTTATGCAAAAATATGAAATTAACTCTTCAAAAATATTTTATGCAAGTAATATGAAATTAACTCTTCATGCACAAAATGATCAAAACATTGTGGATGAAATCAACCATAGGTCAATAGTAAAATCAGTGAATGAATGTTTAGATACTCAGGTTAGGAATCTCACTAGTGAGCTTGAGAAGACATCTAGGAAAGCTAATAAGCTGGCAGTTAAAAATGAAACCTTAGAAATCCAGGTGAAAAATCTTCTAAGCGATCTAGAGTATTCCAAGTCTCAATCTCTTGCATTTTCTAGTGATTCTATGAAACTAAATAACATTCTGAGAATGGACAAGTATGTTGGTAATAGGGAGGTCTAGGATATAATAAAAATGATCATAATGTTGTTAGTACATCCAAACCACATTTGTTCCTAGTATTGACCAACTTAAACATTTGTCTAATCCCGAACCTAAGAATAAGGGATATGTAGGATAGATGCCTACTAGACAACGTAGGATAACCTAGGAATAGATATCAACGATCTCATAACTTTGGTCCTAGGTTTATCCATACATGTTTTCACTGTGGTGAGTTAGGACACATAAGACCTAGGTGTCGTCATTTTCTGAACAGTAAGATAAATCAGAACTTAAATAGAAATAAGAATCAGGAGTTTGTTGTCAAGATTGACTTTCTTACTAATTAAGTGAGTCAATTGACAAAGTTAATGACATAGATGTATACGAATATTCTTGTCACTAGCAAGTTTGGGTGAAAAAAAGTGATCTAAATTTTTTTGAAATAGATTACGGTGCTCTTAAATGTAAGAGTATTTGCGTACCTAACTGATTAGGTATATTTTGGTGCATGCTCGTATTTTATCATTGTGTGACATTGATTTATGCATGCATTATATTTGTTTATTTGTTATCTAGGTAGAAAACTCATGCACAGTTTTATTTTTATTATTTCTTTGTATTTGACATTTATTTTTTATGTGTGCTTGGTGCATTCATGCTTTAAATTAAAAAAACAACAAAAAAAAATTGAAAATTGAAAAAATAAAAATGATGGAAATTTTTACTACAACATGATATATAACATTCTTGAACTTGTGAGTTGTGATCATGCATAGGCTTAATCGATGAGTTGTAACATAGTTTCCATTGCTGACTTATGTTATTTATGGAGTACTTAGTATATGTATCTTCATGTAACATCTGCATTGCACACACTATGATATTGTTAATGAAATTTCACCGCGTGTGTGAGATTTGAGATAAGATTTGAGATGACAGTCACATGCTAGTAAGGTAACTTTGAACATGAATTGACCTTATTTATTAGACTTAAGCTCAGATTTATCCCTGGTAATAAAAAATTCAATATCTTAAATTCTTCTTCGGAGCCAATTTGACTCGAGCAATTAAGTCAGCAAGGTTTCTCATAGCCTGGTGCCTATAGTCAACTAACTTAGGTTAATAAGCTTAAAGCTCGTTACATGGGTCATTTTATAGAGAAGAGTCTATACTTAAGATGTGAAAAATAATTATGAGCTTAAACTATTGAAAAATATAAATGCAAAAAATCAGTGAGAGAAAAGAAAATATCAATACAAAATGAGCTTTTATTTAAAGGTCCTATTCTGCTTTAAATGGTTTGACTTTCATAAGAAAAATACACTTGTTAGCAGTGATGTTTAGCATGTTATTTCTCAAAAAATTAAGATTTGGAGTCCTTCTTACAAATGATTAATGATACTTTACACACATGTGTCACTTATACAATTCACTCCATGATAACTTGAACTGAATATGTGGGAAGGTTTACTGTACATTGATTATACTTATGCATGCTAACGACTGCATTTTTTATGTTAATGTTAAAAGTTTGTTTTTCACTTTGTCATTTGTGACAAAAGGGAGAGAGAGTATTTGAATGCATTGACATTTGCATTTTATGTCTAGGGGTCATTGGGGGAGAGATATAGATACATTTTGCATACTGCATTAACATTGAGATTAATTGATTTTATTGAATAATGCTTTGCTCGTTGAGTTTTTGGTTTTTTGTGATGCTAATGTATTGTTAGCGTTTGTATAACATTAGTATTACGTCTCAATCTAGCTAGTGTGGTATCATTTGTTTAATGATTTTATTATTTCCCGTATCACGTGCTTTTACACTGAGTATCTGAGTTGTAGATTTCAGGAAACAAGTTTAATAAGGAATGCAAGAAACATCAGTTTGATGAAGTTTGGGCAGTTTAGATTTTGTTTTTAGTTTTCCTTGACTTATTGTATAGTTTTGTTACAGAATATCAAATGGAGAGTTTGTTAGGTTTTTAGTGTTGGCGATTATGTGAACAAAAAGACTAATTTGTAACGTGTTGTAAAAGTTAAGGACCTAAGATGCAATTGTATAAATTAGGTTATGAAGTCTAGGGTTCGAGCATGACGTGTCGCTCGCTTGTCGCCATTTATAAATTAGGAATCTTTTCGCTAGTCTATCGCCTAGACACTGCTGAGCGACAAAAATAGAATCTCTATCGCTCGCCTGTTTTGAAATATTTTTTCCGGCCCATTCAGCCTATTTACCATCTCCTATAAATATCCAAGTTTATGCATGAATTGTTGTGTGGTTGATTATTATTTTTTTTTTTGCCTCATTAATTTTTTTAGAGATTTAAGAACACATTCCTCCTTTATGATTTATTCTTTTTATTGTTGAGATCATTCAACCACACTTTGGGAAAACATCATATTGAAGAATTCAAAACACATACTTCCTAAACATTCTTAGGAAATTACTTTCTCAATTGGACTTCAAAAGTTTTTGGAGGTTGAGAGAGGTTGGACTACAAACGTAGGAATAACACAAGACCTTGGAGCAGGTTCTTGGAATTCCACTGGGAAGAAACAATTGCAAAAGATCTTGAAACAAATCGTGGAGCAGGTCCTGGAGCAGACCTTGGAGTTAGCAGGAAATAGATCGGGAAGTCTAGTGGAGTTGGCTAAATAGTATCTGACTGTAACTCACTCCGTATTGTCTATAGTGGAGATGACTGTCTTGGTCTCGATGTTTTTACCCAGTTGGATTTCTCCGTCATTAATATTGGTATTGTTTACCGCTTTCTTATTACAAATTGTGGTAGTTCAACTTACGATAATTAAATTGTTTGTTTAACCATTTAGGAACAATTAAAAGTGACTTGTTGCTTGTTAATTGTANCAATTATTGGTGTTCTTTATTGCTTATTACAAGTTGCGGTTATTCAACTTAGGATAATTGAATTGTTTGTTTAATCATCTAGAAATAATTAAAAGTGACTTGTTGCTTGTTAATTGTATAATTCCGCACATAAGGTCAAACTTAGTTAGTAAATTGCGTAATTTCAATTCAAAAATTAAGAACAAAATATTTAAATTGTACATTATTTGATTGTGCCCCCTGATTTAAAATGTTTGCATCCACCTCTGATCCCAATCATATATTGCAAAAGATGCTCTCACTTAGTGGCAATTATATCTATAATAAATTGAAATCTTGATTACACAATCTAAGTTTTTTGCTTTGCCAATTTTACTTTGCTTAAATGAGCGATTCAATCATTTTAAAAAGCTCAAACGAGCAATTCCTAGATAGGCGTGCACTAATGAGCCACCACTTTACAGGATATGTTAATAGTAGATTTTCACATCAAATAAAGATAAAAATATTAATCAACATGTACTATGCATATTAACAAGATTGATCTTTAAGATAAAAAGTCAATTCTTAACCGATACAATGTTAACAAGAGAATTAACTACACTTCTACTTATTATTTGATGCTCTATTTATTTACTTTAAAAGAGTAGCCCTCATTATCTAACATAGTCCGTGTACACTAATCTATAGTTTGTGTTATTAAAAAATCTATAATTTTTATTGTCATAACTCAGTTGTTGATATGCCTTCTTGGAATGTAAAAACATCACGACCTACATTTAAAGTAAAGAGCATAGTTCGGAGTAGGATTGGGCAACAGTCGGCCCGGTTCGGGTTTGGACCAAAATCCGACCCGACCCGAAAATGTCGGGTTTTACATTTTCCAAACCCGACCCGAACTGGGAAGCGGCCAGAACCGACCCAACCCGAACCGGGTTGGTTCGGGTTGATTCGGGCCGATTTCCCATTTTCTTTCTTTTTTCTTTCTTTCTTTCTTTTTTTTTTTTGCACAACCAAATAGGATTAAAAACTTTGAATTTTCGAGAACCTACAAAATGGAGGAAAGAAAACAGCAGATTTCTTTGCACAACAAATGACAATGTAGATAAATCATTTGCTATAGAAGAGAACTCCAGAAATTTATCAATGGCAATTGGACCTCAAAGAGGACCCCATGGCAGCAGTAGCCGTTCAGAGGAAAGATTTAGAGAAGCTGAAGTAGATGCTAAATATTTAGACCAAATGCTCATAGATCAGAGAAGTAGAAGACCAAAACCTTACAACTTCCTCCACAATCCAAACATGGCACAAATCTTCAAACTCACCACCTCTTCAAACCCAATATGGTATCAGCCCAAAAAAATCAAAATCATATGCATATGAAGGAGAAGAAGGTTACCAACTTGAAGAAGAGCAAGAACATTGGCTGTTAATGACGCTGCTTCCTTAAATTTGGAAAATGACGCTATTTCCTAGGGTTTTGACATTTTTATTGGGCTTGGTCGGGTTGGAAGAAAGGAACACTGAACCGACCCGACCCGTAATAATTTTAAAAAAATTCACCCGACTCGATCCGAAATAATTTCAAAACCGACCCGAACCGACCCAATACGTGTCGGGTCGGTCGGGTTAGCGGGCTGTGGTTTTTTCTGCCCAACCCTAGTTCGGAGATTAGCTTCATTCTCTTCATGAGATGACATTCTTTTTAGGATTCCAACAAATTCTTTATAATTAAAATTTAAAATATATAGTGAGTATGACTCTTCACATTTTGCCTTTATTTGATTTTGATAAAATCATTAGTAAATTTTTAATAAATGTTGATGAAATGTGTGATTGAAAAGTAGATAAAACGCTATAGATCCCATAAAATATAATATATGGTTGAAAATTAATTTCTTAAAAAAATGACTTTTAATAAATTGAGGCCAAACAAAGGTTTAGAGAACCAAACTCACTTTCTCTATTATGCGTTTGCTTTTATACATTATTTTGCACTTCTTTGGTTTATAAGGGAATGAAGAGTGATAAAATAAAATAGATAGAAAGTAAGGTAAAAGAAAAAATAAAAAATGTTAGGTCGGTAATCAAAAATAGCAAAATAGAGAATAAATATAAAGAGTATTTTTAGAGTTGTATAAAAAGTTCCATTTTTTATATTTAAATTTTTTATTTGAAAAAAAAAATGCTATTTAAAATAAAGAATTATCGGAGATGCTCTGAATGGATGAAAATCATCCACCAAACAGAACTTGAAACATTACAGGTCTTCGTAAAAAAATAGATTAATATCAATTTGTCGTGCAATCAAAAGATTGTGGGGACCTCTGTCGCTATTTATCCTCATCAAATGAACCAAATGCAGTTTCCCACAGTTTTTCCCCAACTCCCAAGCAATTCTACTCGCTGCTCGAATTTAGCAGGTCGTGTTGGTCGAGTTCGGAGTTGGGTTGACCCACCACCATGCTGACTACCGCCGCCCTATATGTCTCAGCCGGACCTCCATCTATCGTCGGATTCCAAGCCAAGAAATACACGAACCACAGGCATTTTACAGTCTTGGCTAGTGAATTTCCATCATTTCTTCCTAAAGAAGTTGAGAACATTAAGGACTCGTTTGCCAGAACACTGGCCTCAAGGATTGAGAGGCTGCCTGTGCATGTAAGCTCACATTATCTTGTGAAATTTCTGTTTTCTAGAGATGTATTGGACTTCAATACATGTTTAATTAGTGAGTTTTTCTATTTTGATTTAGGATTGTTTAATGGCTTCCTGTCAGGTCTCATATCTTTCAAAATATTATGATTTTTATCATTATATTCCAATGCATGTTTAATTTAATGGGTCTTTTTCCATTTTTTTTTTTATTTTTTTTTGCATTTATGGTTTAAAGTTGTTTGGTTGCTATATCCTAACATTTTGTAGTTTTTCTTCTATGATTAAAAAAATTAATCTTATCTTATTAAAAATTATTGCAATTCAAAGCTCCAACCTTTTTATTCTTTTTGTTTGTATGTATCTTTGGATGTACCAACAAGTGAATTCGACACCAGTCGAGGATAAATTGAGGGAATGATGAGTGAGATTGTCGGATATGACTTGTTTAGACCTAAAGAAGCTATCAATAACAAGGATTAGGTGGTGAAGGATTTGATTGTCATTAATCTTCGAGTAGGTGTAATGGTGTAATAAAAGGAGTGGCCGAAAAAGGATTCATATAGCTGACTTCAATTTCTTTGAGAATATTTGCTTAATTTTTACGTGTTTAAATTGAATTCATTATTTTAGTGGAAGGGGAACTGAACTAGGTTTGCCTTAGCTGTGCAGCACTTGCTTAGTCTCCTTTGGTGTTCGTATATTTATTCCATCTCAGAAAAAAAGTGACTATTAAACACAATGTTTGGTGTGTTTGAGCCGCATTATTTTTGGAGGATGTATTCTGGAATAGTAGATTGATGAAGAATGTGTGGTTGGAAAAGAAAGAAAAATTATTGATGTGAAGAAAAATATTATTTTATTAAAGAATGTGTGACTGAAAATGAGTAGAAGAATGAGAATGAAAATTTTAATGTGTATCAAACATGACAAAAATTAAATATTGAGGGAATGTTATTTACGCCTTTGTAATTAAATAAAAAAACTAAGTGTGGTTGGAAAAGAAAGAAAAATTATTGATGTGAAGAAAAATATTATTTTATTAAAGAATGTGTGACTGAAAATGAGTAGAAGAATGAGAATGAAAATTTTAATGTGTGCCAAACAGGGGCTTAGTATTTATTTGGCACGGGCAAACTTTTACAAGCGCTTCCTATAGATTTATTAAAATATTCAACCAATTTAACTTAAAATGCTTCGTTGACATTGCATAATGGTGTTGCTTATAATCATACTTCCATGCTTATGTTCCATGACAGCGTTGTGTTCTTTGTAGGTAAGTTTTTCAAAGAATTGTATCATGAGTAGTTGTGTAAAGCCAAAGACGAGCGTCCAGACTGATCCAGTGGTTCTTCTCCATGGCTTTGACAGGTTTGCATCCTAGGAAATTAACACAACAATGTGAAAACATTGCTCATTTTATGTGTTTCCACAGTCATCTCTTCTTATTCTTCAGCTCCTGTTTAGAATGGAGATATATGTTCCCATTGCTTGAGGAGGCTGCGTTGGAGACCTGGGCCGTAGATATTCTAGGGTGGGGCTTCTCCGATTTAGGCATGTTGTCTCCGTTCGTTTTTTTTTCTCTTTCCTCTTATATTTCTTAAAGTTCAATTGAGAATTCGAGTTTCATCATAAATTTTCTATGCAATAATTTGCCCCTTTTTTTTTGTTTTCTCCTCGAATTTATTAGAGAAGGTTCCATCATTCGATGTAGCTTCAAAACGTGAGCACCTTTATCAGGTATCCACTTGCTCTGTCAGTGACATCTATATTACGTCTACTATAAAAAATGAAAGAAAATATCTAGATAAAGTAACTTCTTTCCCTCGGTGCTGAAATGGAAGTCACGTTTTTGGTCTTTGCTCTCTGCTCAATTTGGCAAAAGCTAATTACTCTAACGCCTCATATAAGAAATTATGATGTGCCGCCAACTGGTTCTTGGTTGAGAATTACTGCATCTAGTATTAGCTTTTTTCATTATTTGAAAGGCTGAGTTGATTTTTGTTGCGTGATTTGGATAGTTTTGGAAATCCTACATCAAGAGGCCAATGACATTAGTTGGCCCAAGTCTTGGAGCTTCTGTTGCTATTGATTTTGTAGTGAACTATCCAGAAGCTGTAAGTCATGGGGACGTGAAACAACTTGTACTTTGACTGTTTTCTTTGATACTGCCACCATTATCTTATGGCTTAGTTCGAGGAGATTCTGTGTGTCCTCAGGTCGATAAGCTGGTTTTCATTGATGCAAGCGTCTATGCAGAAGGTACAGGGAACCTTGCAAAGCTACCAAAAGCAGTAGCATATGCCGGGGTGAGTGTTTCAAGAATACTTGCACTGATGGGCTTGTTGTATTTGTTTTTTATATTAATTCATGCATTCAGTTACAGATGCTCGTGTCTTATGAAGACTGAAGTTAATTAATTTGTCTTCAGTTAATTGACAAATTAGTCATCCTTTTTGTAATATACGACTTGCAACTATTGTGGTAATGTTGTGAAAAACCTCAAGCTTTCTGTCAACTGATATTATGTATGTAGTGCTTATTGGCTCAAAAGTTGAGAGGCAAACTTCCAAAACGATAGCATTAAAAAACGTGCTTGATTATCAAACTTAAGTATATTTTATTGTAATAAGAGCTATTTCTTTCTAGAATTTATAATTCATTTCAACCTTAGGTTAAAACACTATCATACGCTTAAATACATTCTTAGACGTATACGTTTCTTGAACAGGCGTATGTGTTAAAGAGTATCCTGTTGCGCCTGTATGCAACTTCATTGGCTTTTTATAGTATACCATTTAGTACCTGCCTCGACTGGACAAATGTGAGTGCTGCCTATTATGTCTTGCAGTTGTATTTATGTGGTTCTTGTTTCATATTATACTCCGATGTTCTTAGGTGAGACTGAATTTGATTTTTCGTGTTACTATCCCAGATTGGCCGCCTACATTGTCTATTACCTCGGTGGGAGGATGCAACTGTTGATTTTATGATTAGTGGAGGCTACGATGTCAGTGCTGATATAGAACAAGTACGAGAAAACTAGTATTGCTATATATAAACTTTTCCTTGTTCACGAAAATTATCTTGTGCTCAATAGCTGCACACAATCTCTTTGTACTACAAAATGCCATGTTATGCAGGTAAAGCAGAAAACGCTTATAATTTGGGGTCAAAATGATCAAATTATCGACAGCAAGCTAGGCGTGGTAAGTGTCTTTTGGCTTTGCTATACTTGAGATATTAAAGAAGCATGACTTTATATATATTTGTATGACTCAGAGACTGCATTGTGAACTACCGAATGCAATTATACATCAAATACCTGATTGTGGTCACATCCCCCATGTCGAGAAGCCAGCAGCAGTTTCGAAGTTGGTTATGGAGTTCATTCAAGCTGAAAGCCGGGTGGCCGTAAAGAGTTCCATCCTCTCTTAATGTTCTCGGCTCTTTTCGGATAATATTCGGGTTAGGGAATTGGCTGCAGCTACATATAGTGTTGTTTCCCTCAATTCTGGTACAAATCTTTGTATTTGGGTATTTATTATACCAAATGTATCTTCCATTGATGAGAGATGCAATTCCCTGTCAGTAGCCCCTGTTTGACTAGCATTAGTGTTCATTGATAGCAAATAATTGGTTCTTCCGTAGAGCTTATTGTTTGGTTCTCATTTCCTAAAATTCATTTTTCCAATAAAATAATTTTACATGTAAATTTAAAACGTTTTCATATTTTTTAAATGTACATTCTCTTAAAAAAATCACTTTTCATAAAATCTATTCATAAAATATTTCTACCAAATAAGAGCTAAATTGCCTTGAATGTTTTTCTCGTACAATATGTACCAAGGCACTGACGTGTGCACATTTTTTATAAATAAGTAATGGAGAAGAACTTAACTACTAAAGAGGGGGTAGCGGTGGCAAAAAAGCTCGTTGACTCGAGCTCGGTTGGATCGAGCCAAGACTCAAGCCGGCCCGTGACTCGGGTCAGCCTACCAATTAAAAAAAAATTAATTTTTTTTAAGGCAGCTTGTAAAGCAACCTTTATATATATATATATATATATATATATATCCAAAAATCCTAGTCGGCTTGGCTCGAGCCGAGTCCGAGTTTTTTTTTTTTTTTTTAACTCGGCTCGTTGACATAGCTAAAAGAGGATACACCTTTACTTATTAGATTATTTTACTTGTACAGGTTTTTTGTACAAGCTAATACCAGGGAAACGATAGAGATGACAACATTGCGGGTTCGGAGCGAGACACCCCAATCTCGCCCTGTCCTGCCACTCCCCCATCCCGCCCCGTCTCATGGCAACATTGCGGGTTAGGAGCGTGGGCTTGCCCCGTTTCTTGCCCCATTTAATTTTTTTTTTCAAAAATTTCCGGTTAACTAATTTTTTTTTTTTTTTTTATAAATTTGTAGTTAATTATTTTTTTATTCTTCACGGGGCGGGTTCGGGGCAGGGCACCTCCTTCCTGCCCTGCCCTGCCCAACCAACCCATCAGGGCAGGACAGCGTCGAGGCAGGGCGAGGCGGGTTTTTTTGCCATCACTACAATTGGATTTTACAAATTATACACAGATAGGATATATTTATATTTTAC
>CAIGRO010138480.1:0-11387 GCA_903798355.1 Fraxinus baroniana
TGCCTTTGTCTGTGTGAGTAGAGTTCCTGAAGAAATTTGGTTTAATTGTGAATATGAATTTGTCTCTGGACAGGAAAAACTTATGAAGAAATTTGGTTTGCTTGTGGTTGCATATTCAATATAGTTCTTCTCTTGCTTAAAGGATTTCTGCCTTTGTCTGTGTGAGTAGAGTTCCTGAAAAAATGTAACTAGTGTATACATAAAATAGAAAATACTCAGATAAAGAAAAACCCTACTGATAGGTGGGGAGAAAACATTTTATAAAACATTTTCTCTATTCTGCGGAATCAACGAGACTAGATATCGTTTAGAGACCATTATTTTGAATACTGTTGAATTACTAAATAATTGAAACAAGAAATTGAAGAATTCTGGGAGGGAATAATCAAGACCTTATCTTGTACTTACAAATGGAAATTTTGTTAAGAAAATGTTCTTTTACTTTTCTTATTCTTGTATCGGAATTTTCACAAACATTTGGTGTGCAATTCAGTTTCCTCAGCTGACTTTACCATTTTGTTTTCGAATTGTACATTTGGAGTTGTAAATATTGAGTTCTTGATTAATTTTTAGTTTAAAACTCGAGTAGTTCTAAACTTCCAATGATCAATTAATTGTTTAATATTAGATTCTTTGCCGGCGTGTGCTTGTTTTATTGAATTGCTAGAATTTATTTCTCTCTTCTTTAATCATGAATGCTTACTTGGAAGAACTATGTTCAAAATATTAATGCCGTTTGATGATCCCTTTACTCAGACATTGTATCAGAGCTCGAACTCGGGAATCACAAAGAGAAATAGAAGCCAGAGAAGCGTGTCGATGGCTTATTCTGGATTCTACTTATCAATCTTGGAGTATATGCGGCAGATCATGTGTTTCAAGTTCTAAATAATTTCTGTCTTCACTAAAGTCTTTCTTCATATTTATTTATTCTCTTTGATGTTGTATGATTTTTTTTTCTCATGTTTATGTTCGCGAAAGTAGCAATCCTAGGAGGTTTCATCCCAGGTAAATTAAGATATTGATCCTAAAAGATAATTCAGTAACTACTGTAATACCTGATGAAGTTTTTGCCTTTTGGAGGTTTCAACCCATGTAAATAAATTGATGTGCGTAAAGCCATTCGATATGATTCTTGATACTTCGTGATTACCAGACCAGTAAAGCTAATATAAAAAGTCTTGTTCTTTTCCGGGTTTGGTGGTTAAAAGACTTGTACTTGTACCATAGCCAACCTGCTTGGCACCAGTTCATAACCTCAACATTCTGTCATTTTAATTGGTGAGATATAGAGCTGTTTCTACTTCTGAAGAGCTTCCAATTTGAAGTAGGAATACTGACTAAAACACAACGATGCATATATTTACCCTCTCTATGATCTCATTTTATATAGTTTTTCCTCCACATCTCTTGCAAGAGTCATCTATCAAGCAATCTCTTTTTCTTGTATATTTTTGGTGAGACCTTTTCACCTTTTCTCCAAAAGATTCTGATACGTGGATGCTATGCAAGTGGGGATGTAAATTTAATGTTGTTTTTCGTCCAGGAAAACTTGTTGAAGAGGAAGAAGGAATCTTTGCGCTATGGCTTTCCTATATCTTGATAGGTGCTAGGGCTGACCTCGTTTCATGGCTAATTCTCCCAAGAAATGCAGTTTCTATTGGAGCATCCAGTGTTGTATTTAGACTCTTTGCAAGTAGCGTCCTTGCACCAGTGCTATATTTGGACTCTTTAGAATAGCTAAATTGTCGGTCGAAAAAGTTAATTTTGATATGGTCCAATCATTTTTTTTTTTTTTGAAGTAGTAGTCTTTTGAGAATTGTTGTGATAAATTTTACATTGACATATTGTATCGAAACGTATTCAATATTTTTATTTATCGAAATAATGGAAACTTTGATTATTTGAGGATTAATATTATTTTGTTATTATTATAAGTTTGCTGGTAATCAAATAAATAAATATTTTTTTAAAAATTAAATTGATATTTACGGCGTGTATAAGCATGTCGTAAAACGCATTTACGGCATNGTATTGAATCGTATTCAATATTTGTATTTATCGAAACAATTTATGGATTAATTTTGTTTTGTTATTGTTATAGGTATGCTGGTAATCAAATAAATAAATATTTTTTTAAAAATTAAATTGATATTTACGGCGTGTATAAGCATGTCGTAAAACGCATTTACGGCATGCATTTTAACACGCCGTAAAAAGTGAGATGCTTTTTACGACGTTCAGCCGCACACCGTAAAAAGTTATTTACGGTGTGCGGCTGCACGTTTTAAAAAGTACACCACTTTTTACGACATGGCTTTATATGGCGTGCGGCCACACGTCGTAAAGAGGTTTTTACGGCATGCATTGCACACCGTAAAAAGTACATTTTGTTGTAGTGATATATACAATTATAGTCCTCGAATCACACGTGTTTTGTTCATTCTATTATGATTCTCATCTTCAGAGAGAAATAAATGAATAACGTATTGATCTGCAAGACTAAAATCGCATGACTAAATCATTGCATCAACATATCTAATTCAGGTACGCTTCGGCTTCGGTTTATATATTCTTGATGATCCAATATGAACAATCATTATGACGGTAAAGTTTTCCCAACAAGTGGTATCGTAGCCTATTCATATTGAATCATTGAGAATTGAGATTTTAATTTGATTCTTGAAAATTTCATTATTTTCAAATTTAGCGATTATGGTATCAGTTTCGTTAAATCTGAAAATTCTTCAGTGGTCTTCCATGATAGTCAATTCAGTTTTTTTTTTTAAAAATAATAATTCTAACAGTCGCGTAGACTGCAACGAAGCAACCGCAAGGCGACAGCGCGAGGTGCGTTGCCACGGGGGTGCAACACTTTTTGTACCCTACACCGCACGGTGCTGTATCACACACAACACCACGCCAGTACCGCTGCAGCGTGCTCCAAGCGCTGCTTACAGCTATCGTCAATGTCGGCCCTCCGGTAATTAATTCTAGGTTGCTGGGTTTTTTTAGAAGGTGTATGTGTTCTAAATTAGGTTATTTCTGGCCCTTGTTTGCAATTTTCAAATTAAGGTTAGGATTGCAATTTTTAAAATGATTTTTTTTATTGATTTAGCCCCTTGAGTTTGAAACTTTGCTAATTCAACCCCTTAAGGTTAAAATTCATCTGATTGGACCTTTAAAGTTTTGGGTTTAATAATTCGGTCCCTAAAATTTGAAAATTAATTAATTGGGCAATTAAAGTTCTGAGTTTTGTAATTAAGTCCCTAAAAATTCATAATTTATTTAACTTGACCCCTAAAGTTTTGAATTATTAATTTTTGGACCCATAAAGTTTTGGATAATTAATTATTGACCCCCTAAAGTTTTGAATAATTAATTTTTGATCCATAAAGTTCTGTATTATTAGCCTTTAGGCCCCTAAAGTTTCAAGATAAATTAAATATGTAAATTCAGTGATTTTCTTTTCAGATTTTGGTACGAAAAACTCTTTTGAGAGGTATGATATTTAAGAATTAATTGAAACAACATCTTGTGGAAATTAATCAACTTAGAATAAAAGGTGTTTGTGTGTGTTCTATTCATGCGAATATTTGATCGGCCCAAAAGAATATCAATATTTGGCTGAATTATACATACACCTGTGGTGATAAATATGTAGCGATTATTTAGTTTGACGTGTGATCAATAAATTGGCTCAAAGAAAGGTTTATTGATTAACATGTTTCTTTATTGTCAATGTTTGATCATTACACCAAGAGTACCACTTACAAGTCAATATTTTTGCCCAAAGACTAAATATTGATGTTGTGCTAGGTATCTTGTGATGGACCATACCATTATTATTTGCATATTAAGAATATTCATGTGAGCGGTTCCAATTAATCGTTCTTTAATTTAGTTTTAAGTTCTGCTGCTAATATCTCTGCTAGCATCAATTTAATTTCAATGCTTAATGACACGAACTTCAAGGCATGACAAGAGAACGTGATGATTGTTCTTGGAGTCATCGATCTGGACCTTGTTTTACAGGTTGATCAACCTGTTGTACTTACTGATAAGAGTACCTCTGATGACAAGAGGGAGATGGAAAAATGGGAACGATCGAACCGCATAAGCTTGATGGTCATAAAGCGTGTTATTCCAGAAGCATTTTGAGGCACTATGTTCGATAAGGTGACTATGGCTAAGGGTTTCTTTGAGGACCTTAAGAAGAGGTTTGCCAAGAATGAAAAGGCTGAAACTAGTACACTTTTGGCAAACATTATCTCAATGAGGTACAAAGGGAAATGAGTACATTATAGAAATGTCTCACAATGCTTCAAAACTAAAGGCACTCAAGTTGAATTTATCTAAGGACTTGTTGGTGTACTTGGTTCTGATATCCCTTTCGACACACTTGAGTCAATTTAAGGTGAGCTATAGTTGTCAAAATGACTCATGGTCCCTTAATGGGTTCATCTCACACTATGTCAAAGAAGAGGAAATATTGAAGCATAACAAGATAGAAAGTGTTCATTTAGCCACCACATTCAAGGACAAAAGGAACAAGAAAATGAAAACTAATAAGGAAGTTACGGGAATAGCTAGGGATGGAAAAAAAATCCAACAAACTCGATACCCGCGGGGCCCTGCCCAGAACGGGGCGAGGATAACCCATTTAATAGGGTATTCGGGGCGGGGACGGAAAGAGAAATTTTGCCCCGAGGCGGAGATGGGTAATGGGTACCCCACCCACCCTGGTTAATTTTTTTTTAGAATTCAATACTTTAAATGAAAATTTTCACGAAGTTTCATTAGTTCTAATAGAAAATGGCAACTAAAATTATTTGTATAAGTCTAATGAATGTGGGCAATAAAAATAAATTATCAAAAATTAAAAAAAAAATTAAATAGGGTAGTAAACAGGGAAATGAGCCCGCCTCGCCTTGCCTTAAACGAGTAACGGGGCGGGGGAGGTTGCCCCAACCCTGTCCCGCCCAGTTGTCATCCCTGGGTATAGCATCACCAAAGAAACAGCGTAATGAACAAATTGAGGGTTTCTTCTGTGGAGCTGCAAGTCATAAGAAGAAGAATTGTACCAACTGTCACACATAGCATGTCAAGAAATGTATTCTTCTTCATTTGTTTGTTCTAAGGTTAATTTAACTTCGGTACCTAGACACTCATGGTGTATAGATTCTGGTGCAACAACTCACATCATTGTGTCTATGCAGGGTTGTCTGAATTACCAAAAACCAAGTGATGGTGAAAGGTACATCTATGTTGGTGAAGGCAAGACGGTGGAAGTAGAAGAAATAAAAAATTAGATTATTGTTAAAGACTAGATTTTATTTGGATTTTAATGAGACATTTATTGTACTGTCTTTTAGATGGATTTTGATTTTTATTTCTACTTTGGATAAATCTGGTTATTTTTGTTCATTCGAGAATGAAAAATTTAGTTTGTTTCATGATTCAAAATTGGTTGGTTCCGGTTCTTCATCAGGTTACGATAGTTTTTATTTAATTGATACGATTACTTCTTTTAATGAATCCTTACATGTAAGTACTCGAGGTGTAAAGTGAAAATTAACCGGCGAGAATTTCGCATTTTTATAGCACAAGAGATTATGTCACATCTCCAAGAGGAGAATTGAAAAATTTGTGTCTAACGAAATTCTTGATCCCCTTGACTTTACAGATTATGATATGTGTGTTAATTGTATAAAGGGAAAACAAACCAATAAAAGAAAATTTCAAGTCAATAGGATTTTAGACGTCTTAGAACTTATACATACATACATTTGTGGATCTTTCCCTATGGCTTCTTAGAATGGTCAACAATATTTTATAACTTTCATAGACGACTTTTCAAGATATGGCTATATATGTCTCATTCAGGAAAAATTACAGTAGTTGGATGTGTTCAAAAACTATAAAACTAAAGTTGAAAACCGACTCGGCAAAAGGATTAAAAGCGTTAGATCTGACCGTGCTGGTAAATATTATGGCAGATATGACGGTTCAGGTAAACAACGTTCAGGGCCATTTGCTAAATTTCTAGAGGAATGGAGTATCGTCCCCCAGTATAATATGTTGGGTTCGCCCACTATGAATGGTATTGCTGAAAGACGAAATAGAACGCTTAAGAACATGATGAGGAGTATGATTACTCATTCTACTGTGCTAGAATCACTATGGGGTGAAGCATTAAAGACCACATCATATATACTCAATAGAGTTCCAACTAAGGCCACTGATAAAATCCCTTATCAGCTTTGGATGAGTAAGATTCCTTTTGAAGCATGTACATATTTGGGGATGTCCAGCTGAGGCAAAACCTTATAGGTCAAATGAAAAGAAACTGAATGTAATGACTATCAATTGCTATTTTATTGGATACTCCAAAAGGTCCAGGGGTTACAAGTTTTATGATCCCACAACTAAGAAAATTTTCGAGATATGAAATGCCCGATTCTTTGGGGATGTTGAGTTTGCGATGGGAGAAAGTGTTATGAATTTTGTCTTTTAGGAGAAATACATTGAAAGACAATAATTAGGATCATGAGTTTGCGGGAGGAGAAAGGGTTACAGACTTTGTCTTTGAGGATGAATATGTTGAAATTCCTCCAATTGCCATTGACAATGATCAGGATCAGGTCCCTATCCCTGACATTGTTCAAGAAGCAACTTCGGATCAAGACAATGTCGTTGTATCTCCCTGAAGGTCAACAACTTATTCTAATGAACAAACTCTACAGACTCAAGAACCAATGTCATTAAGAAGATCCACTAGAGAGAGGAGAAGTACGGTTTCAGATGATTACATCTTATTTCTCTAAGAACATGAAAGTGACATTGGAGTGGTAGAAGATGATCCGATCAACTTTCGTCAAGACATGGAAAATTCTAACTCTCAAAAGTGGCTCGATGCCATCAACGAAGAGATAAAGCCTATGAAGGACAAGAATGTGTAGGACCTCGTATGAGTTTGCGGGAGGAGAAAGGGTTACAGACTTTGTCTTTGAGGATGAATATGTTGAAATTCCTCCAATTGCCATTGACAATGATCAGGATCAGGTCCCTATCCCTGACATTGTTCAAGAAGCAACTTCGGATCAAGACAATGTCGTTGTATCTCCCTGAAGGTCAACAACTTATTCTAATGAACAAACTCTACAGACTCAAGAACCAATGCCATTAAGAAGATCCACTAGAGAGAGGAGAAGTACGGTTTCAGATGATTACATCGTATTTCTCCAAGAACATGAAAGTGACATTGGAGTGGTAGAAGATGATCCGATCAACTTTCGTCAAGCCATGGAAAATTCTAACTCTCAAAAGTGGCTCGATGCCATCAACGAAGAGATAAAGCCTATGAAGGACAAGAATGTGTAGGACCTCGTTCCATTGCCTGAAGGTGCGAAACTCATTGATTGCAAANCATGAAAGTGACATTGGAGTGGTAGAAGATGATCCGATCAACTTTCGTCAAGCCATGGAAAATTCTAACTCTCAAAAGTGGCTCGATGCCATGAATAAAAAAGATAAAGTTTATGAAGGACAACGACATGTGAGACCTCATTCCATTGCCTGAAGATACGAAATCCATTGGTTACAAATGAATATTTAGATCAAGAGAGATTCGAATTGTGATATGGAAAGGTATAAGGCTCGTCTTGTCGCAAAGGACTTTACACAGAAAGAAGGCATCGATTATAAAGAAATTTTCTCTCTTATTTTTTTGAAAAACTCTTCCAAGATTATAATGGCATTGGTAGCGCATTTCAATCTTAAGCTACATTGGATGGATATTAAGACAACATTTCTCAATGGTGACATTGATGAAATATTCTATATGGTGCAACCAAAAACTTTGTGTCGGATGATGCAAAACAAATGATTTGTAAACTAAAGAAATTCATCTGTGGACTCAAACAAGCCTCTCGTCAATAGTATTTCAAGTTTCATCAAGTGATCATATCATATGGTTTTGAGATGAATTTGGTCGATGATTGTATATACCACAAGTTCAGTGGGAGCACGTATATTTTTTTGTTTTTATATGTCAATGNGTATATACCACAAGTTCAGTGGGAGCACGTATATTTTTTTGTCTTTATATGTCAATGACGTATTGCTCTCCAACAACGATATAGGTTTCTTGCATGAAATCAAGATATTTCTAGCAAGGAATTTTAAGATCAAAGATCTTGGTGACGCCTCTTTTGTATTAGGAATTCAAATACACCAAGATCGTTCTCGGAGTATTCTTGGATTATCACAAAAGAACTATATCAAAAAGGTATTTAAAAGATATGGAATGCAAGATTGTAATTCAGGTGACACCCATGTGATTAAAGAAAACAATGACCCCAAAATGACTTGGAAATTAAAGAAATGCAGAAGATTCCTTATCCTTCAGCTATAGCGAGTCTATGTATGCTCGTGTTTGTACGCGTCCGGATTTAACGTATATTGTTTGGATGCTAGAGAGATATTTAAGTAACCCGGGAATGGATCATTGGAAAGTAGCCAAACGGGTCATATGGTATTTACAGAGAACAAATGACTACATGCTCACATGCAGAAGATCGGATCAGTCGGAGATCATCGATTTTCTGATTTCGATTTCGCGGGATTCCAAGATAGTAGGAAATCCACTTCAAGCTATATCTACCGGCTTGATGGACATGTTATTTCATGGAAGAGTGCTAAGCAGAAGCAGACACTCATAGCTACTTCCATGGCAGCAGAGTTTATAATGTGTTATGAGGCATCAAAACATGGAATATGGCTGCGAAATTTTGTCACTGAGCTGTTCATTGTGGACAGTATAGAAAGACCACTCAAGTTGTTTTGTGACAATAAATTAGTAGTGTTATATTCCAATAATAACAGGTGCTCGACGAAGTCAAAATATATAGAGATCAAGTTCTTGGCTGTTAAAGAAAGAGTTCAGAGTAGACGGATGCCAATAGATCATATGGGGACAAACTCCATGGTTGCGAATCCGCTTACTAAGGGATTGATACCGAATGTCTTTAATGAACACACTGCTCATATGGGTATAATGTCTATTAAGGATATCTAATTTCAGTGGGAGTTTGTATTTATGTGCTCTCATATTAGGCGCATGTACTGTCATTTTGGATATGGCTTATGGTTAAAGTTATTTTTGGTTATAAAGTTTTTGATTTATTATCTCTGAACTTATTTGAAAATGATCCCACTAAGGTATTAGGTGGACTAGTTGGAAATAGGCATGTTACGATCACATCACATGTAATTTTCATGCACGCATCCATACTTGATCCACGTCATTCAATTATGTCAATATGCGTGACCATTGATGGGTTTAGTTACAATATAAGTAACGAAAATCGCTTTGATCCTATGTTGATATAATTGATGGACCGGATTGTTTGGGGATGCATTCGGTAATGATAGCAAAATTATGAGTATTCATAAGGTTATGTTTAAATTTTAATGTTCAAATATAAGGTAACGCAAATAGCCGAAGTGGGAGATTGTAAGGATTTTAATCGAACATGTGGGTTTATATGTGAAATATTGTGTATTAAAATTAAAAGCTATCAATTTTGGTTAAACTTTAAAGTAACCTAATAAGGTTTCGATATTTTCGATTTTGAAGCATCTAATTAAAGTATGAGTCTTTATGTGTAGAGACCATACATGTTCCTATTTCATGATGTGCCGAATTAGGTTAATGGGCGGTTAGTATATATATACTGTTATGGTCCCCAGAGGCCAGATCACACGTTTTTGGTTCTTTGTGTTCTGACTCTTATCTTCAAAAAGAAACAAATGAACAACGTGTTGATCTGAAAAATTAAAATCGCAAGACTAAATCATTACATTAATATGTCTGATTCAAGTACACTTCCGCTTCGATTTACATATTTTTAATGATCCAACATGAACGATCATTATGACGGTAAAATTTTCTAAACATATCGCACTTACGAAAAGTTGGAGTTCTAGTGAAATTTACCCCCTTTATTTTCATTCTAGCTGTCTTTGGCTAAGGTGGAATGGTGCAGGGGTGCGGGTGAGCAAAATTTTCATTTTTGGAGTTACCGTGACTGCATGCGTGCTTGACTTTGTGAAGATTAGAAACCAGTGATTGTATCTTGAATTTGTCATCAAGTTTGAACTTCAGATTCCAATTCTTTGTCACAAATATGAATAAAATAATTGCGATTAAACATGTTTAAATAATATACTACTTATTAATTTGTAAGGAAGAAAATCATTAAATTCATGTCAACCTAAATAACTTAACGAAACAACTTTCAAGTGACACCAATAGATATAAAATGAGAGGAGAAAACACAATTATTTTTATTATATATTAAGACCTATACTATTGTTCAGTTACTATTAAGCCTAATTGTAGTTATTGAAAAGTATCTTAAACTATCTCTTTCTGCTACCAAAAGCAATGTCTCCGCTCTTATAGTTGTTGAAGTTTTTGAGGATTGAATTGTAGCCAATTTGTCCGGGATTGAATCTAGTTTATCTTGTGATTTGTTTGACTTTTTCCCTTCCATTCACGTCACATCTTCAAGTTATGTGTACTTGAATCGAGTTTTTCCTATATCAATGCAAAAAAAAAAGTACAAAGACACTCTTAGACTTCATGCACTTAGTTCACAATCTCCAATGTACTATTGTTCATATTCTATGTTACTTTAAATATTCTCCAAGAGTGATCATCATCTTGTTCTTATATGGTTCCTTACAACTATTCACTTTCTCTGGTGTAGATGGGACAAATTGCTGTATGGTCACCACATACATCTTATTTCTCGAAAAACTAAGAAACAAACAATGATATTCATGTCTTGAACGGTTCAATACTGAGCTCACTAGATTTTAAAAGACTTGATGATGTAGTAGGTTTAGAGAGTAAAAATCTCAAATCACAATGGGGTCACCAATACCCACCCCGCCACCGGCCCGAACCCACATCAAGGCAAGATTTCTTGCCCCACCGTACCAACACTACCGAGCTAGAAACTCTCCCCACTCAGGTCGGGGCCCACAGGTCAATCAGGTCTTTTTTTTATATATCCTTGAATTCATTCTCTCACCAATCGCAGCGGAGCGGCCAATACCCACCCCCTGCCACCATCTCGAATCCAAACAGGAGCAAGAATTCTTGCCCCACCCTACCAACACTACTGAGCTAGGGATTTCCCCATTTAGGTCAGGGCCCGCAGGTGGATCGAGTTTTTATTTTTTTATATCCTTGAATTCACTCATGTAGGTGTTGGGAAATTGACGATAATTTCCCTACCTTCTTATTGCCGCAGGATCTTTCGTTTGTTCAGAAAAATATTAGCAAACAAAGAAAAATAAATATAACGCACAAATGA
>CAIGRO010138481.1:0-12269 GCA_903798355.1 Fraxinus baroniana
ACTGACTATATGCTATTGAAAATAAATATCTTAATTTTGGATGTTACTTATTTGTTTCAGATCCCTGTTACGATTAATGGTGGTGGTGGGATTCTTGTTGGTGGTGTCCAAAAGGTAAGTCTTGACTTCACATAATTTTTGGCAAGTATATATAACCCAGTTTAAAAGATCAAATGATCAACGGGCTTTAACTTGCTGTATGCATGTCAGATGCCAAATGATGACAAGTTAAATTCATGAATAAATTTTATAAGGAGCTCCATGTGTAACAAACACTTAGGAAGGATAATAATCGGAGAAAAGAGTAAATTTCATCAGCGGTTACTTCACTTTAAGCAGATTTTAAATTCCCTGCTGCGAATGCTATGTGTAGGCTGTGAGGATTATTTTCTTTGAGTTGGATAAAGCATGGAGAAATGGGACACATATCTTGGCGGGGCAGACCTCGATGGCCTTGCGAGGTGGGAGATTGATCGCGTTCTCCTTTTCTCTTGCATTTGCAACTGGGCTTTTTNCGGTTACTTCACTTTAAGCAGATTTTAAATTCCCTGCTGCGAATGCTATGTGTAGGCTGTGAGGATTATTTTCTTTGAGTTGGATAAAGCATGGAGAAATGGGACACATATCTTGGCGGGGCAGACCTCGATGGCCTTGCGAGGTGGGAGATTGATCGCGTTCTCCTTTTCTCTTGCATTTGCAACTGGGCTTTTTGCAGCCATGGTGTTGTCTCACTCTCTTTGCTTGTATTTTTAGATCTGAGCCTAACACTTTTTAAGTGAATTTTATAAGCTTTCCTAAACATGCTCCAAGTCTTCCTCACAAAATTTCCAACTCAAGAACGATGCAAATGAGAGACAGGGTATTTCTAAAGGGTGGTTGCCCTCTCTTTTTGTCAATGATTTCCAACACTTAGGAAGGATGTGTACACTTAGGGGATTAATAATGAAGAATGTGTACACCACATTTTTGTTTTCATTTTTCATTTTTATTGTTTTTGGGGTATAGTAGTAAATTGGTTGTAGTGTATTTATTAAAATGATATTTTAAATGTGGTGAAATTATAATGTGGTGTATTAAGTAAATTTTGTTATGGTAATATAATTACCCATTAGTAAAACTTGCCCACCTATGTCGGTTTGACCTTCGGGGGAATAATATTTTATATCAACTTAACATATTCTTATCAATTGTTTTTCTTAGAGTCGACTATAAATTTTATAAAAAGGAAATATCTCAGTATAATTTAAATCCTTTTTAAGTTTGTTGAAGTCAAAAAATTACCAAAAAATTTAGAACCTTGGAACAAAAGCTAACACTAACGTTTTTCAAGGTATTGGTAGCTTGGAACCTTGACCTACTTTAATATTTGGAACAACAGCATTTATACCAATTGAAAGCAGAAAATTTGGCATACAATCTAAATGAGAAGATACAAAGATTTTACAATCCAAGATACGTAGATGAGATCTTTTGTTTATTTTCTTTTTAATTCTTTATGTTGAAATTAAGTGTTTAGACTGCAATTTCATATGCAGTTAATGGTCAAGATGAAAATTTTCTGACCAAGAAAATACATGGGACCTGGATCCAAAGAGATAATATAACAGATCAATATGAGAAGTATAGAATCTTAGTTCAAGCTCGCAACAAAAATCAAGAAAGCAGTTCATATACGCTCACATTGAGAGAGAGAGAGAGCCGCAGCAAATAAGGCATTGTATTATCTCAAATCCTGTAAATTTGGCTACTGTGACATGTAAATATTCAGCAAATGAGAACTATTTCTACACCATTACAAGTTACCTCTTAAAAACCAGGCTGCACGGTTACACAACTAGCCTTCTCTACAGCATGCCCCATAATTGGCACAACCAGCCTACTCTACAACATACCCCATTATTCTTTCGATGAATACAGTTTCTTCTTTCTCGATACACCTAAACAAGATTAGAGGATGAATTCAAATGAGAAAGATGGTTAACCTGTACATTTCACCTTTACGGTTAAGTTTATTCTCCTAAGTTTACAGAAGAGCGTCAAAATAAAGCTCTCCCACATGCAGGTGCAAGTCATTAATCCTTTCATGAACATTCGACATGACAAACAGTTGCTTAAAAACAATATTTTACCGAAATAAGCAGAATGTAGCCCCTTCCCTATGAGTGGGAGAGGGGAGGGAAAGAAGATGGGAACCTTCGGTTATTCTAATGATAACGAAAGTAGAAGGAACCTGAGGCATTAAATTGATGCCAAGGGATAGACATAGAGACCAAAGCTTGCACAACTGCAAAGCTTCCTTGCTAACCCATCACTGATTCGGGATTTATTTGTCCACTGCTTCCACCATGAACATTGAACCCAGTAACAGGCATAGATCGCTGAGCAAAACTTAGTAATAACTTTTTCTGATGCTCGTTAGTGTGTGGAAGACTAGCACAGAGAAGTTCCACAGGCATTTCCCTGCTTACAGCTATTGCAACCTCTGAACCAATTACCTCTGTGTTTGGCTGGGTTTGAGAGAACACCGATTGCACTATACTGTCATATTTACTCGTGCAATATTTCGCCAGGAGACCAAAAAAAGCATCAAATGAAGCCTGCCAAAGTGCAGGGTTCGGCATGCTAAAGGTGCTATTGGTCTGAGGATCTGTTAGTAAGTGAGTTGCTCTTTCTAAAACAGATTTCAAGATGACTGAGGCACCATCTCCTGCAGGACTCCCAAGAGGACGAAGAGGTGGCTGTTCTGAGGAACAAACTACAGCAGCCAAACAAGCACTAAGTGAATTAAGATCCATACTGCTGATACATAGAGACACGGTTTTAGCTAGACCATTAATTGTCTCGGTCGCTCCTGGATCAGAGGGAAGGCCCCCAAAAAGAAATCTTAAATGACGAAAGATGGCCATGCAAACTATTCGGGTAAGCTCACTACCAGGTAAAAGAAGCTGTAGAAACCTTGAGATAAGTTTCCAACTTTTCGAAATAGAGACTATTCGTAGAAAGACAATGTCATCCTTGGGAGCCAGCCCAATGGTGTTGCCATTTTTTCCAAGTGGGTCAACAAGCTGAAGAGAGGCTGCTAATCCTTCTAACAAAATATGCCGCTTCCGTCGAAGCTGACTGCCACCATCCTGGGATTGACTGAATTGTAGGGTTCGGTCAATATCATCTACATCTAGAAGAAGACAAAGCCCATCCTCAATTGTAACCCTAGCTGCAAGCATTGGTTCCTGCTCCAAAGGCTTTTCAGATATTTTTTGTTCAGCACTTCCATTGCCAGAAGCAGAGGGATGAGAGTCAACTTCAAGAAGTGGACGAAGCCTGCGAATAGAAGAAAATGAAATCTTCCCATGAGCATCAACATGGAGATGTGGCTGAGATTCTGCAACATGGCGGGAGCGGGAAGGTTGGTCCCTCAGGTGAGATGGGTAGAAACGAAACTTTGATCTCATTTCAACTGATTTCTTAGCAAGACGAGCTTGGTAATAATAATCATCTATATACGAGTCATTGCCATGGTTCGCAGCTTGCTGAATTTTGAGAATGCTCTCTATTTCTTCAGCTGTCATGTACTTGGACCTAAACTGAAGCAAATTACTACTACTCCTCTGGATACTAGCATCAGTACCTTGGCAAGAGAATCGTACATTATTTCTACCTTTTGTTGCCGATTTTGACTTTGACTCTCTTTTATCAGCTAATCCATATTTACTCAAATGTGATGGTGAAGGGAAGCTATTAAATTGTTGAGACCGTACTGCTGGAAAATGGGCTAAAGATGGCTGAAGTGAAGGATGTAGTCTCTGCTGATGTGGGGTCATTAGCAGTGGTGACAACAACGCATTCTGATACTGATGCTGCAAGATATTGTTCAAAATGCTAGAATGGTCCCCATGAAGAAGGCCAGCATGGCTAGTCCAGTTGTTCTGTAGCCTTCTGTTAAGAGAGACATTAGGTGAGGTTAAGTTTGAAGTGTTTGCATTATAATGCAATCCACCAGGCAAGCCAGAATGAAAAGTTGAATTAGATAGAGAGTTGTTTGGAGCGAAGGGTGACTGAGTTCCCCTAGAGAGAGATGGCAAATTAAGATGATGTAAATTATCCAAAGAAGGTTGATGAGATCCCAAAGGAGGAAATGAAGTGAAAGACATCTGCGGCAATAAAATAGGCTCACTAGCATAGTGCTGGAGCTGTTGTTGCTGCTGCTGCTCAGGGTATGAAGATGTTCTGTGTAACGGTCTTAATTCTGAAAGATGAACCGAAGAGAGATGTGGGTGGGATGACCACCTCTTGCTTTCTTGATAATATTCTGAATCAGACGTGTGCTGATCAAGCCAATCAGGAAAATCCATCTCTTGTGCCCATTCAGTGGCAGATGAACCTGAAAAAACTTCTTGTTAACCACAGAACCAACAAAAAAAAAAAATCATATTCTAAAATGAAATAAAAGATGGAATTTTGACTTCAAATTTCTTAACCTCATAATAGCTAGGGTGTGTTTGAGCCACATTATTTTGGATTAGTAGATTGATAGAGAATGTGTGGTTGAAAAAGAAAGAAAAGTTATTGATGTGTGATGTAAAATATTATTTTATTGAAGAATATGTGGTTGAAAATGAGTAGAAGAAACAAAATTTTCGACTCCAAGATCCTCATCCCACAGAAAAATGTAGTCGTATTCAGAAACAATATCTGGATGTAGAAACCGTTTGGCAAACCACCTGCAGTACACAGTCAAGAAACTTAGAACCCGTAGCTCCAATTGATGTGATGAAAAATATTGTTTTATTGAAAAATGTGTGGTTGAAAATGAGGAGAAGAATAAGAATGAAAATTTAAATGTGTACCAAACAGGGGCCTAATGTATCAAGTACCATTAATCAATTACAGTCAGCTTAGCTGCTTAGATAGTGAATAAAAGGCAAAGGGATAACAAACAGGTGGTGAAGTAAATATCAGAACAGCTATCAACAATGGTAGAATCACTAAACAAGTGAAGCACATACCAAGGGGTAAACACTATGGACCACATGCAGGCATGCCGTTACACTCAATCATTCAGCAAGAGGTAAAATATTCTAGCATGTCAAGGTCTGCTCTTAAATGAAACTGAAAGAGATTAAACACCGGAAATAGAACCATATCATAAGCAAATCAAAGAAAAAAATACCGATGAATTGCAAAACACTAGCGAATAATCCATTAATGTAACCTTCATGACTCAATCCAAAAAGATAAGACAAACATGTTTGCTTTGTTTCACAGAAACTTGTGTCCACATGTTCATTCAATCCCAGTTAATTCACAAAAAGGATGGATAAGAAAAATATATAGTGTCCATAAAAGGAAGCCTAGAACAAGATTTAAAGTATCCTCACAGGCCACATATCTAGTAATATGCGAATATTTACAAATGACAAGGGAATAAAAGGATCAGACATAACAACAAAAGAAAATACTAATAGTTTTCATAAATGATTTTCTTCAAAGTAAATAACTAATCAATTGGCCATAACTTCACATGTCGTGCTAAAGAGCATTAGCAACAAAATTAAGAAAGCAAAAGTTGCTTGAAGTTTAGTGGAAAGGCTCAACCTTCTCCATTCCACACCAAGGTTTTTCCTTCTCATGGCGCATTAATAAATTTTATCACATGCTCGACCTTTTTAGCTTTAGATACAAATATAAGCATGATATAGCATATTTACAAAATTAGGAAACCATTTCCTGAACTCCAGAGAGGGACTCTTTAGTCTATATTATATGTGAAAAAACAAGGACCAAAAGGATTAAATATAAGTAAAAAGAAAAGCAGCACATAAAACAAAAAATTATAATTCTGCAACAATATACAAATACAATAACTTACTTTCCCTCGAAAAAGAACCAGATCCTCGATCACCAATAACTCCAGGATGTCTAGGTCCACTAACAACTTTGTTCAGCTGCATAACAGAAAAATATCTATCAGAATTACAGACGTGACAAACGTTATCAGAGAGAGAACCACCTATAATTCTTAAATAGAATAAGCCCTAAGGGGAACTTCATATTACAGTGCCATCCACAACAATTCTAATCATAAAATTTATTTGAGAAACATAATTTATAGATCATCATACAAGAAAATATACATTATCAGAATGAATCTTCTTAATATATAAGAAAAACAAGCTTAATTATAAAATCATGAATATGTCACATCTCCCAACCAGGAAAATATAAAGATAAAGGAAAGTCCTTAAACTCAATTAGAAATCCATAAAGAAATTGAAATCTTTAACCTTCTCCATAATGATCCAAGTAGCGTTGTTTTTCTTCAAAAAAGTCTGGCCTTTTCTTTGTATACAGCTCAAAATATCACCCAACACCACAATTTTAACAAAGTAACCCAATAGGTTTTCTCAATATATACCTTGCTGCACCAATAGAAACCCATTCAAAAAGGCTTTTCTTAACAAGCTGCACAACAAAAATCTAGTCCATACTTTCTGTTGCCCACACCAAACATCAAAAGGAGAAAATGATAAATGAGGATTCCTTTGAACTAAAATCAAAAGAGCATTAATCCTCCAGTGGCCAACACATCATCAGACTACTTAGAGAAGACTTTAGCTATGAAGAGCCTCTGGCTACTTGGACCCAAATACAGTATTCTGGTCGGGTCATATGTCTATATGTTTAATTCATCAAACATTTAATTTCTTTGAATTCATGGAAACAACTAAATTCAGTTTCTAACCTATTTTCTTTGTTTCTAACGTTAAATGATGCCTGATACAATCAAAATCATTTGAAATGCACATCCAAATGTATACAAACCAGTTACGAAACAAATCATCCATTTCTCAAACACATAATTTATGTTCAATGCAATATATTGGATAAGAAACACCATATCCTTGTCCAAGCATCGATTGTCAGATGATGGCACTTCATGCATTTTAGAACAGTTGAACTTCCATAGGGAACCAAAACATGCTTATAACTGTTATTTCTACCCATGATATATGCTACATTATCTTGATAAATATACGCACCAAAAATTTAAGTCATGTAACAAGTTATGCCCCCGTTTGGCTCCCATTTTTTTCCATTACATTACATTAATTTTTTCTCTCTCCATTTCAACCACACATTCATCATATAAAATAATATTACGCACAAATCTAAACTTTTCATTACTTTTCTACCACACATTCTCCCATCAATCACTATTCCAAAATTTTTCAACACCCCAAAATGGGGGCCAAACAGGGGCTATATGTCAGTCGTTAACTCCAGTTCATTAGATTAATTTAAAATGAAATCGTGTAAAGCAATAGCAGAGAACATGCTGGATATCATCATTATTAGAAGTTATGTATCAACGGCCCTATCAAAGAAGAATACTCCAAGAGAGAAAATTTGTAGTATTATAGAGGAATTGATTTTTAAAGTAACAACTTTAGAAGACCAGAAACTAAAACTTGACCTGACCTTAGCAAATGTAGTAGCCAGATCATCTATTTCAGACAAAGATCCTAAAGCCGATCCCTGAAAAGAAAGACAGTTTGAATTAATACCTGGGCACTAACTTCCCATTGCTGATAACAGAAAATGGAGCAATTAAAAAAAAATCACATTACAGAAAATCGACAGACAAGGTAATATTACAATACATAAAGATATAATAAGTTAAAAATCACCCAAATTTACAGAAGTCAATGGTGCAGGACTATTGTCATCCTTGCATTAATTATAACGATAAGCAATACAATTAATTTGGAAATCTAGCCTTGCAGAGGAAAAATAAAAAACAAATCACGCATTACTGTTCCCTGCATTAACAAGATAAAACCAAAATGATCGTGAAACAGTTATAATCAATTGTACTTTCATAGAATATTGTTGGTGGGGCAGGGCATTTCAGGAAACAATTTTCTATCATCCATCACGTTGGGCCCAAACGACTAATGGAAAAAAATAACAAATTAACAGTGTTATTTTCATGAACATTTTGAGAAATGAGAAATGAAAGTGCACAACAAGTGAAACAGAACAAAAAATATAAATTTCAATCAGCATTTCCGGATCATTTTGTCTAAATATATTCTCTATAGTCCTTTTCATTACTTGACAGCCAACATTTTGAACATGTAATTAAACATCCTTAAACGGATTTCTTTGTTCAGATGAATCTTGAACAAGTTATATAAATCATTCCCGAAACTTTCCAAAGTACATTCCAACAGCCCACTAAGTTACTGTAGCATGCACAAAATTAACATAAATAGGAAGAAACAGAAAGCATTCTTGAGTTATTTCTTTTAGGGTCAAGACCCGTTTGTCGACAGAGAACTTTTGACTTCTTCATTTTTTAACAAACCAAAAGGATTGTGAAAGGCTAACACCTGACTGAAAAGGTATAAAGTTGTATGCATATCACCTCATCTTTATCAAACAAATGATACTCGTGCAACTCATCCTCGCCGCCAAACCCACTGCCAATTGCAGGAACACACTCTTCCTCCAAACCACCCAGCTCCACTTCATCCACTATATCTTTCCCAAAAAACGCGTACTGTGATGCATCGAATAGCCCACTATCTGCATCATACAATCAAAGGCCAACTTAGAACTCACATAAAATCGTAAATCCTAATAATAAT
Organism: Fraxinus baroniana; assembly: GCA_903798355.1. NCBI lineage: Eukaryota > Viridiplantae > Streptophyta > Magnoliopsida > Lamiales > Oleaceae > Fraxinus > Fraxinus baroniana. The sequence continues at coordinate 8,652 of CAIGRO010138481.1, forward strand.
ATATATAAATCAGCACTCAAAACCTGATTTATTTTTTTAAAATTATGTCTCATAGAAAGTAAGCAGTAAATCAAAAGAAACCAAAAAAAAAAAGTTCACATTTCCTTTTCAGATAGAGATCAAAACTGATAAATTAAATAGAGAAATAAATAACGTGTGGAGGAGGCTTGAAATAGAGCTACGAACCAGAAATCGAGCTGCTGGAGACGTCGGAGAAATCCTTGAAACCTTTCCCATCAGATCTCTCCATAACGACAGAATAACATAAAAACAAAGGAGGTGGAAAACAATATAGTCACACAGAATTGATTCCCCACCTCAAATTTCCATTGAAACGGAGATTGTAACTTTAGGGTTTTGAAGCAAACACAAGACTCAAGTGATATACATACCCAGAGAGATAATCTGTGAATTGTTTCCTCTTTGAGTGTGGCCTATATCTACCCACATAAATACACACTTGCACACAGATACACACACAAATATATAGAGAGAGAGAAGCTATAGATTCCGGGTGTGATGGCCGGTATGGAGGAGAGAGAAATATTGGTTGGTTCGTTCCGCGAAGATGAGAGAGAGTCGAGAGAGAAAGGCCCTCCACCTGAAGAGGGAGGCTACTATTATGTCATTTTCAGTTTGTTAATTCACAGACGTTATAAGGAACGGGTTAATTTCACAAATAGTCATTGAACTTATCTAAACATTACAAAACGGTCACTAGAGTTAAAAACTTGCAGAAACGATCACTGAAATTTCATGCGCCTTCACAAACGGTCACTAAAGTTTTAATTTATTTCACAAACGACCACTGAAGGATCATTATAATTTTAATTCAAATTTAAAGGATCAAAACACGTGGACATAGAAATTTGATCAATTGAAGTGCAAATTTTTGAGTAAGTCAACTGTTTTTAAATAAGAATACACTATATTTTTATGTGAAGTAAAATAAATAAAAGTGCATTAAAAGCTAGAAAATCTATGCACGTTCACACAAAAATATAGAAAAATATTATCTCATATCTAAATTTATGATCTTGCACTTATATAAGCGGAACGAGAATTAAAATATCACTTTTACAATTTCCATCTAATTTACTCCAATGTGACATTTAATAGCAAGAAATTTGCACCTGAGGTGGTTAAGTTTATATGTCCACGTGTTTTGGTTCTTTAAGTTTGAATTAAAATCATAACGGTCTTCCACTGATCGATAAATTAAAACTAGTAACCATTTGTGAAAATACATGAAACTTCAGTTATCGTTTCTGCAAAAAAAATTGTTTTGCCATTTTTAAGTAAGTTCAGTGACCGTTTGTGAAATTAACCCTATAAAGAACATAATTGGATTGACTTTTTGATCTTTAACAATAGACAAAAAGGCCATAAACTTTTAGAAATCGAGATTTAGAAATCAACCCTATATGGCCTTTTTTGGAGGAGTGGTGCGTACTCTTGAAGTGCAAGTTTTGACCGCATTCTTCAAGTTCTTTCATAATCGAATTTTTTCTTTTCTCGTTGAATACTAATCATCTTGAAAAGATTATCGTTTACAAAATTATATATCGTTCTTAGAGTCTGACAATATCGATAGAATGATGGATTTAAACAATCGTCTCCTCCCTCGCGCCCAAGAGGTTATTTCCTTTCATTAGATTTTGTTTTCATTCAGCATTAGGGCCTGTTCGGTAGGAATTAAAATTGAAAATATAGTCGTCATTGGGTCCCACTCGTCAAATAAAATTCAACAATAATGACTAATTTTTCAATTTTAAGTCAATTTTATTCTCTACCGAACGAACCCTAGGTAAACCGTGTAGCTCATTCTTTGACTGAATTCTTTATAATGCACTTTTCTCTAGTTTCATTTTCGAGGTTGTTGATTTGCTTTGAAATACAAACCAAAAAAAGAAACGCTTGGATTAAATATACGCTTATTCCCTTTATACAAAAAGGAAATCACATAAAATGACCAGAAGAGAGATAAATAGTGAGATCCACAGTGTATTTAATATTACAAAAAATAGCAAACCCCACCTGCTTGTGTGTGGTCTAGTTTGTTTCTGTACACCCACCAGAATTCTTAAATATAAGCATCCAATAAATTTAATGTGTGTTTGATGAATATTATTGAAATTATTGAAGAAATAATGTATTTTAAACAGTGATATGATGAGAAATATACGGTTAAAAAGTAAGGAAAAGTTATTGATGTGATGTAAAATATTATTTTATTAAAAAATGTGTGGTTTAAAATGAATTTTGAAAGAACATGGGTCAAACGAGAACACATTCTCTAAATACCCAAACAAGTATTCCGCATCCATTAGTCAATGTATTTGACAAGTTTCTTTATCAACATATCAATAAACATGCAAAGATTATTTGACGAGTTTCTTTATTACCACACATTTAAGATGGTACATATTTTGTCTTAGAAGTTATAAATGAAGTCTACGATAAGATAATGTAATTTCATTAATGACAAATAACGTTAAATTAAATTTTGCTTACAATATTTTAGAATCAACCATATGAGCTTTTATCATTAGTAGTTTATATATAAAGATTCAATTAGCGCTTTAAACCCTGTTTGGTACACATAAGTTTTCATTTTCATTTTTCTATTCATTTTTAACCACAAACTCTTCAATAAAATAATATTTTACATCATATCAGTAACTTTTCCTTTTTTTTCAACCACACATTCTCCATCAATCTACTATTTCATAATACATTCTTTCAAAATAATGTGACTCAAACACACCCTTAGTAAAACTATCTAAGAGTATTGCACCGTAGGTCTCCAACCTAACGACAAGTTGTTACTTTTTTTTAGCGTAATACTTACCTATTTTAGTGCAATATAGATATTCAGTAGTAAGTTTCACCTATTTGACATTTGAAAAGTTACTTTTTTTTTTTTTTTTTTTTTTTTGCTAAAAGCACCATAATAACTTTATTTTTAGTTAAAATAAATAGAGAATAAATCATTCAAACACTCCAAAGAAAATAATAGAAAAGGATACAGATAAGATAAAGAAAAAAAAAACCAAAAAATTCTATCTTAATCCCCAACCTACCCACTCCCCATCCATCCCATCTGATTGTCCAAGCCCTATCACTCCTTCACTATGAGAATAGCCACACAGCACATATAGAAAGCATATCCTTTTGAACAAGCAACCTCATCAGTGACGACAATGATATTGTTCACCTCAATGTTGCGAGGATGTCGTTTGGAATTCTTTTTTTATATATACATTTGGATATCGACACTTCTCAGAGCAGAATATTAATTCTTTGGGCCATTGTCACAAGAAGTGTGGATGATCGTTAAGTCGGTAATCGACACTAAGAAAGTAGAATGCCTTCATATGGTTCGTGAAAGAGGTGGGAATCACAACTTGTATACACGGTATCAACACTTATATAGAAAATGCTACTCTATATAATATGGTATCAAGAATGGCAAAACATTTGAAAGATATTTGAAATCATATACATATATAATAAAAACAGCAATGGAATGCCAATCCTCGGAATTTTATTTGTATATCAACAACTAACCGAGTGAAAGCGTATAGGGCGCCCAACAATGTTGTGTACATACCGTGC
>CAIGRO010138495.1:0-11858 GCA_903798355.1 Fraxinus baroniana
TTTTATATATAGATACATGTTTTTTATATTCAATTAAATATTAATAATGATATTATAAAAATTAACTTATATACACCCCATCCCACCCCACCCTACCCCACCTTAAATCCCTAATTTTTGAGTTTCAGAATAACCTCCCATCACCATCCGTCTTTCTCTCTCTCTCTTGGGGGCGTGGAAGGGGAAATCTCCGGTGACCTATTCATCTTCAGCAACCGACGACGAAGGCAGATGCCGTTGAGAATGGAGATGCTGCATCCGTCTTCTTTCCCTCCAAACTGAACTCACTTCGTGCATATCTCACCAACAACTTCAATTTCCTCTACTAGAGACACCGCTGCAACTCTTTCCATCTCGTCGCCGCCGCTGCAACTTTTATGGATCTACTACGAAGCCCATCCGTGACTTTCAAATTGCCGCTACGATGGAGCCGATGCCGCTTTACCTTTCCGATGCTACATATCCATTCTTCTTTTTTCGAAAAAAATTTTTGAGTAGTGTTTGGAGGGGTGCAGTGTTGTGGTGGTACGGTGTGTGGTGGATGTGTGCGGTGTGGTTGTGGAGGATATTTTCAGTGTGGTGGGTGGAGGATATGTGTGGTGTGGTCCACGACGTGGTGGTGGAGGCGCTGCATTTTTTTTTGGGTGGTGGTGGAGGCGCTGGTGGTGGCATGGGATGGGGGGATGGTGGAGTATGGGTTAGGCTGTGTGTGGCGACAATGGTGACGCTTATTGTGAGTTCCAACTGTGTGGGCGACTGTGGCCGTGACAATGGCGATGGTGTTGTGGGTACGGTGTTGATGGCGGTAGCCTTATGGTGGCATTGACAGTGTTTTGTGGTGGGTGGTGGTGGAGGCGCCATTGGTGATGTTGGTGGTGGATATGGCGACCGTGAGGTGGTTTTGTGGTGGATGATTTGTGTGGTTGTTGGCGACAACGTTGGTGTTGGCAGCGATGGTATGCGGCTGGTGGCAGTGGTGAGGTGATGGTTATGAGGGTGGTCACAGAAGTCGTTGGTGGTCTCAGGAGTGGTCACAAAAGTCGATGGTGGTCACAAAAAAAATATAACTGTGACCTTAAAATTGTGACTAAAAATTAATCTATGACCAATAAATTTGAAAATATACGACTGATAAATAACTGTGACCTGTAATTTTTGGATCCGTGACCAATAAAATAATATGTGACCTATAAAACTATTGATCCGTGACCAACTAATTCTGAAATCTGTGACCAACGAACGATCATCGAAGTAGTCACCGGAATTGGAGAAGTCGTCGGAACGATCACCGAAATCGAAGAAGTTGACGGAACGATAACCAAAATAGTCGTCGGAACGGTTGTCGGAATCGAAGTAGTCGTCGGAACGTTCGTCGTAATGGCGGGGGTGGTGGAGGTGGGCGGGTTAATCGTATTATATATATATATATATATATATATATATATATATATATATATCTTTTTTTTTTTTTATATATATATATATTTATATAAAAATTAACTGTGACCATAAAATTGTGACTAGAGATTAATCTGTGACCAATAAATTTGAAAATTTATGACCGATAGATAACTGTGACCTGTAATTTTTGGATATGTGGCCAATAAAATAATATGTGACCTATAAAACTATTGATGTGTGACCAGTTAATTTTGAAATCTGTGACCAACGAACGATCACAGGAATAGTGTCGAAATCAGAGAAGTCGTCGGAAACGATCACAGGAATCGGAGCAGTCATCGGAACGCTCGCTAGAGTAGTCGATGGAACGGTTGCCGGAATTGGAGTAGTCGTCGGAACGATCGTCGTAATGGCGGCGGCGGTGGAGATGGGTTTGTTGAATGGGCTACTGGGCTTCTTTAAGTTAGATTAAATAAGAGAAAAAAATCATATATACCCTATAATTACAAACAATTTCCTCAAATACTATAAAAAGATGTGTAAATATATTTGGATAATAATGCATTTATGAAGAATATTTGTTTAAAAATGAGGATTTTTTTTTGATTTGCGTGTAATATTATGTTATTAAAAATATATGATTGAAAAAAAGAGGCAGAAAAATGTATTTTGAAATATGGGATAACACTACTAATGAAAAATAACCGTGGTTTGTAACCGAAAATTTAAAAAGAGCATAAATTATGTCTGTCTTGATTGTCTTTCCACATCAAAATCAATGGAAAATAGTCATTACATCACTATGTATCAAAACTCGATTGCCTTTGTTTGTCTGCCTGAATCTCCATCTTTGTTTATCAAACTATTCAGTCTGTGAGGTCGGAGTACTTCGTCATTCACTATTTGGGGCTTTCTTCCATAATAAAAAATTTCTCAATTTCAAGGTAATTTCATATGCATTGAAATGATAAAGAATGATGATGAAACTAATAAGTTTATACAATACACCAATCATTTGTATTTTGCTTGACATGTAAATCTATTTCGGTCAGTATGTATGATATCCGAAATTACTCTTTTTTTTTCTTGCTTTCTTTCATAACAAAGACTTGAGAGCTGAATTGATTCTACAATAAACCAAAAGATTAAGAGACTTTAAGTTTGTGGGTATGCATGATCTCTAAACCCATAGCAGACAATTTTATATAATGTTATGTTTTGAATGTTATGTATATCGTGCGAACAAATGGTGTACTGAAGGATCATCTCATGTAGCCTGCCAAAAATTTTCAGAATGGATCCATGGTGATAACATAAGTATTGCCAAAGCTTATGATTATTTCCCACCGAAGGGCACACAGGCTATATGGGCAAAGGTTGTTTGGAGTTCATGCATTACTCCAAAGCATTCCTTTATCGTATAGCTTTGTGCAAAAAATAAGATCTTAATCAAGGATCGACTAGCATACATGGAGATTGACAACAAGTGTGTGTTTTGTCAAACTGCAATCGAATCAGTCCAACACCTTTTCTTCCAATGTGGCATGTGCATGGATATTTGTGTCAAAAAGGGCCGAATCAATTGAGAAGAGTTTCTGTCTAAAGTCGTGTCCCGCATTGGATTCACTATTGTGTGTATATATATTACAAGCAATTAATTTACAAGGAAAGTAAATAAATATAATTCCTAAGAATTAGCTTTACTGAATATATCTGCAATTTAGAGATCAAAAGAAATTAGGGAAGGGATATCACTCGATCCGTCAATATGTCCAGAATAAAGTGACAATCAACCTCAATGTGCTTGGTGCATTCGTGAAATACGGGATTGCTTGCAATCTGAATAGCACTAGTGTTGTCCACATGAGGAGGATTAGAATCAGTCTGAGGAAACCCAAGCTCTCCTAAAATACCACATAACCAAATAATCTCAGAATAAGCGGTAGACATAGCACGATACTCAGCCTCAGTAAAAGATTTAGAAACACGATCCTGTTTCTTACATTTTCAAGAGATCAATGCATCAACCAAAAACATACACCGACCGGTAGTAGAGCGACACGTATCTGGGCACCCAGCCCAATCAGCATCACTGTAGGAAGAAAGAGGAAGAGAAGACCCTTTAGGAAAGAACAATCCACGAGTAGATGTTCCACGAAGATAGCGAACAATACGATGAACGGCTGCAAGGTGAAGATGTCGAGGTAAAGACATAAACTGGCTGACCCGATGGATGGCATAGGAAATATCTGGGCGAGTGGTAGTCAAATATATAAGGCTTCCAACAAGGCCGTCATATAAAGAAGGATCGGCTAAGATATCCCCTTCATCATTCCTGTACTTCACATTGACTTCCATAGGGGTATCCACAAAAGAAGACCCCTCTAACCCAGCCAATGCAATAAGATCCTGAACATACTTATGCTGGTTTAAGAAAACACCATTGGCCCGGTCATGAACTTCCAGTCCAAGAACTAGGTGAGCTGCCCAAGATCTTTCATATGAAAAGTTGAATGCAATAGCCGTTGTAGCTTAGAAATGAAACTACTGTCAGTGTCACTAATGATAATGTCATCCACGTAAACCAAAAGAAGTACAATACCCGAGGCAGACTTGTGGAAGAAGAGAGAAGAATCATACTGACTCTGTATAAAGCGGAAGGTGATGAGCGTGCTACGAAATTTCTCAAACTAAGCCTGAGGTACTTGTTGAGCCCATATAGAGAACGTCGTAGTCTATAGACATCATGAGAAGATAAAGTAGACATACCAGATGGAAGCTTCATATAAATCTCCTCGTGGAGATCTCCATGAAGAAATGCGTTCTTCACATCCAACTGATGGAGGTTCTACGACTGGGAGGCAGCAATAGCTAAAATCAAGCGAACTGTGGTCATTTTGACAACAAGAGCAAATGTCTCCTCATAGTCAACCCCATACTCCTATCTGTTGCCCAGAGCTACATGACGAGCTTTGTACCTATCCAAAGAGCCGTTAGAACGAAGTTTCACTGAGAAACCCCATTTACTCCCAATAGGCCTCACGTGGGGAGGACAAGGCACAACGTCCCTAGTGCGATTCTCTTCAAGTACCTGAAGTTCTGCTTTCATCATCTCTCGCCAATACTTATGGTCCATAGCCTGTTTGTAACAAGAAGGAATAGGAATGGAAATAGAAGACAAAGTAGCTACAAGAGAAACAGGGAAAGAGAAACCATACTGATTAGGTGGTCGAGAAGGACGTGTAGATCGACGAAGAAATGTGAGAACTGTACCAGGATCAGGCATTGGGTCGAGATCGTGAGGAGGCACGGACGAGGTAGGATGAGACACATGATGAAGATGCTCATATACAAGGCCTGGTTTAAAGCGTGCCCCAACAGGTGTTGAATTGAAGAAGCTCGACAGGATAGACAAAGATGTAGATGGCGGCTCAACATGAGATGTAAAAAAATATTGGTGTTCAAAGAAAACCACATTCCTAGAAATACAAATATGTTGAGCAAGAGAATCATAGCAAACATAACCTTTTTGAGAGACATCATAACCAAGAAAAGGACACTTAACAGACTCAGTAGTAAGTTTATGTCGCTCATGAGCAGGAAGATGTACAAAACAAATATAACAAAATGTACGAAGCTCAGAATATGACGGGGAGTGTCCAACTGGCTTAAAGAATGGATAAGCATGATTTAAAGTAGGAGAGGGTAAACTATTAATCAAATGTACCGAAGTGGAAAGTGCTTCACACCAGAATCGAGAAGGTACAGATGATTCAACCATAGCTAGAAGGTGACGATTCTTTCTCTCAACAACACCATTTTATTACGTGGTCGAAGGACAAGATCGTTGGGAGATGATACCCTTGCTTTGGAGAAAGTCCTGAAATTCATTGGACATGTATTCCCCCCCAGAATCAGATCGTAATGTTTTTATGCAACTAGAAAATTGGGTCTCAACGAGAGCAAGGAAGCGTTTAAAGACAGAAAAGACTTCTGCCTTGGCACGTAAAAAATAAACCCACGTAAAACGACTGAAATCATCGATGAAGGTAACAAAGTACTTATAACGTGCGTGAGAAATAATAGGGGAAATCCCCTAAACATCACTGTGTATAATATTGAAACATTGTGAGGCATGAGATCTATGAGAGGGAAAAAGTAGAGTTTTACTTTTACCAATTTTGCATGCAATACAATTAAAAGAAAGATCAGAAGAACAAGCTTTATTACCCAATAGATTAGGAAATAGAGTACGAAGTACATCTGAGTTTGGGTGGCCTAAACATTTATGCTACAACTTATTATCAGTACTAATAGCATTACACGTAAAGGAGAGTAAAGGAGAATGAGGAAAAGAGAAGATATGCAAAGGAAAGAGGCGTCCCACTTTAGGCCCCTTCACGATCATCTTCCCTGACACTGGATCATACACAGCACAACCAGAACAAGAGAAATGAACATCATAATTACTATCAACTAATTGACCAACCGAAATTAAATTTGTAGAAAGGTTAGGAGACACAAAAACATTGGTTAAGGACGAGGAGAGGTCACCAACAGCACTAATAGGCATAGAACTGCCATTAGCGGTGTGAATTTTTAGATTACCATCATATTTTCTGACACTGGAAAGGGGAAAAACGGAGTGGGTCATATGATTAGAGGCTCCGGAGTCAAAGAACCATGGCTTAGAAGAGGATGTATGAGTACCTGAGAGTCCAAAAGTAGAGAAAGCAGAATTGATCATTTGTTGCACCATTTTAGGGATGAGGGTGGACACGGAAGCAGAGGTAGAAACATCGTGCGAGGTAGGAGACAATGTCGCAAAACTAGAAGCACCAGTGGAGGCATGATAGGCAAGAGTATGCTTCTTTTTAGGCCGAATAGGACAAACAGAGATGTGATGACCTAGCTTCTTGCAATAGTTACAGTATTTCTTACTACAATCCCGAGAAATGTGACAAAAAACTTTACAGTTATAGCACTGGATAGCACGCATGTCCCGACCCTTGTTCCTTCGTGTGCTGCGTAAGCCATAGTAACAGAAGGACTAATAGAATCCTTATGTTCCATAGTAGCCTGAGTAACGACTCATTGTTCCTCACAAAGAAGTTCACCCAGACAAGTATCCAGATATGGTACAGGATGACGATTCATTAGATTAGACCGTGTAGTCTCAAATTCAAGGCGTAGCCTCATCAGAAATTGATCCCTCTTGCTTGTCTTATGCACTTTTTGAATAGTAGATAAAGCTGCAATGGGAAAATTAGCATAAATGATATCCGCATATTCAGTCCAAAGGTTTTGAAAACCGGAGAAGTATTCGTCAATCGAAAGACTTCCCTGTGTAAAATTAGCCATCTCATACTCCAATTGAAATCGTCGAGCTATGTTGTCCTGTTTGTAGACTTTATTAAGATATGCCACATATCAGCAGTAGTCTTGTAAGGCCTTAGATTGAGAATCGGGTGAGGCTCAACTGAACTAAGGATCCAAGTCATAACCTGAGCATCCTTGATTTCCCATTTCGATAAAGCATCAGTATCAGTAGGAGCAGGATCACTGCCATCGAGATGACCCTATAACTCTTTCCCTTTGACAAATAATTGAAATTGGAATTCCCAAGCCGAGTAATTTTTGCCATTAAAAGAAATAAGAAACGAATCCAACTTTTCTGATGACATGATTGAAGAAATAAAATAGTCAACCCAAAAAGATAATTCACACCACAAATCACGTTGCCTGGGCCAGAAAAGGAAATATCAAATAGAAAAAGTCACTGAGCCTCCTCAAAAATTAACGAGCAGAAGAAAAAAAATTTTCTCTTCACTTCTCCACAAATCCCCGACTGCAAATCCTCAAGGACGAATCGAAAATGCTAGAAAGATGTACAACCAAGCCAACAGAGTACACCCAAGAAATTTACGACTCACCGTGCTAAACCGAAGACGACCGTAGATGAACGAAGGCAGAATAGACCTAAATCCTCACGGAACAGAGCCCGTCGAAACTGGAACCACGAAGAGCCCTTACTGGAATTCAGACTCCCAACAACCCGACACCAGGACTCCCGACAAACGCACCAACAATCGACCGCAGTAGGTAAGAATTTAAAAATCTCGCTCTGATACCATGTCAAAAAGGGCCGAATCAGTTGAGAAGAGTTTCTATCCAAAGTCATGTCTCGTATTGTATTCACTATTGTGTATATATATTACAAGCAATTAATTTACAAGGAAAGTAAATAAATACAATTCCTAAGAATTAGCTTTCCCAAAATATATTCAAGTATATACGGTAACAACTTGGAGACAAATTAGAGATTGGATCGGGATCACTAGATCCACATCTACAATATTGAGTGCTTTGAAATGGATCAAGAAGGAAGCACGTGGAACATCTTGGCAATGTAAGGCCAAGAAAGTTGCACTTGCAATCACTATATATCATATCTGGACAGTTAGAAATCAGAAGATCTTTGAAGATCTACAGCCTCATCCCAACAACATAGTTCAACGTATCAAGACACAAGTATACAAAGCTATGTTTTCTTTGTATCCTCTTGTTTTGTATCATTATGAGTGTCTAGCACAGGGCATTTAGACTGATCTTTATGGGTGTGCAGTTCTAAAGTTTGTAAAACCTGGGTATGCTCGGAGTACTTGTTCATATCGTTTGATCATTATAAAATTTCATTTACTTGATAAAAAAAATAGTAAATAATACCGGCTTAACAAATATCGAATGAACACATATTGGCAGTGCAATTAACTTATCGTATAAACAGAACACATACCGACATTGCAAGTAACTAACCATATGAACGCATACCGATTGAATAGAAAAAGTATAAACAAATACCGGTTGAACATTTAATTAACCGAATGTTAGCCAAAATATACCATGTCTGTCAATTCTTGACTCCACTGCTTCAATTATTGTTGAAACCGATGCGTTTGAAATAGGTTTTGGTGGTGTCTTAAAGCAGATTCCAAAAGAATCTTGTCAAGAACAGCTAGTTAGATTCCATTATGGAGTATGGACCGGTCCTCAAAAGAATTATTCAACCATCAAAAAAGAAATTTTATCAATTGTTTTATGCATTTCAAAATTTCAATATGATTTAACTAACAAAAAGTTTGTTTTAAAAATAGATCATAAAGCTTCAAATGACGTCTTACAAAAAGACGTAAAAACTTTGTTTTAAAGCAATTTTTTGCAAGATGGCAAGCCATTTTATCTTGCTTTGATTTTGAAATTCTATATATACAAGAAAAATCAATTTTTTTTTTTCAAACTTCTTAACAAGAGAATTCCTGCATAACAAAGTGAGAAAAATTAAGAGAAATGGATTCTTTTTCTTCGAATTCAATCCCTATTTTTCAGTAGAAAACTATATTCAAAATACATTTCACGGTTCAAAAAATGAAGGACATAGTTCTTCAACTTCACAAAAAAAACTTCAAAATTCCCATTTTTACAAACAAATCAGAGTAAAAAGACATCTGAAGAAAAAACCTCAAAGTTTAAAAAGGTCCTTCAAATTGGATCTGGAAAATTATTAGATATCAATCCTCCTCCATTTTTTCATTATTTCACCAAATCTATTCAAATACCCATTTTTGAAATGAAAACAACTTTGGATCCATAGATATTCTTCTCTTGAAGAATGTCTTTAAAATCTTTTCCCAACAAATTTCCAGTTCATGCCCCCAAAGAAAAAAACACTAGAGTTTATTATGAAGCCATCCTTATCAAATCATGATCGGCTATAATAACTTACACCCAAAATTCTCAAAAGAAAAATCACATTGATTTTTTCAAAATCTCAATTCAAATTGTCATTTGAAGACTTGGGACAATACCCATGTAAAGAAAAAAGAATGCGTCTTTCAAAAGAATATTCTTTTCAATTATTTTGATTATCAAGATGCTTGATTTAATGTTTTTTATTTTAGACCAGTAACACATTCTTGGTTCATTCTTTTTAATCACAATTATACTTTAAATTTTACAAAATGATTTCAAATTGGTTCAAATATTTTGGACTTGACGAAACGATTTTACCCAATCTTACTCGTCAAGGTTTCGAGCATTTCAAAAAAGAGGCAAAAACCTTTTTAAAGTCTCAAGAAAATCTTTTGTTTCAATTTTCTCACAATCTCAAAGTCTCATGGATATTCTGTTGGGACAACCAAATTATTTAAAATAAATACAATGTTAAAAGACTTGTTCGGAGATTCAAAATAAAATGGTGGTCAAAATTCGATGAAACAAATTGCTGCCCAAAAGCTGTTAATTCATGGATGCAGCTTCATCAAAATAAAATGGTGGTCAAAGTTTCATGAAATCAATTGCTACCATAAAGCATTGAATTCATGGATTTAGGAGCAAAGAAATGCATGTATCTCAAATTTATCAAACATTCAAGTTGAAATCCACCCGGTACTGAACTAGGAATAGCCCTTTCCACCTTTCTAGTAGAAAAATCAAGGCTCATGACTATGTTCAATCAATGTAAGACTCCGAAAGAACTGCAAGCTTATTTGGAGAAATTGCTCCTCGAAGTCTCCTTAAAAAGGTTAGATTCAAATTGGGATCATTCTCCACAATCAGGATCAGAAGACTGTGAACAAAACAATGGAGATATGTGCTTTGGACTAGACAATATAAGAAGAAACTCAAAGAAATTCAACTTCAAAATGACTGTATGAATCCAATTATTTGGATGAATATCGAAATTATCGGGGTTCAAGAATCAAGAAATGTGCTTTTTCAAATATGTTTGCCACAGCAAAAGCTCTTACTACCAACTCTGCCATTGCTCAAGTTTAGACAAAACTTTATTAAAGTAGTTTTAATAAAGTGGATTCAATAATTCAAAACCCGGGAGGAAAGGACAAAGCATTCAAATGGCAGACAAAGACAAAGAAAGGACAAATATTTGTGCTTTTTAAATCATCATTCAAAGATTTTTCAATACAATTCAATATAATTTCAAGTCCGAAACTTCAACTATAAAAGGAGAAGATGCCTGAAGACATGCAAGTGTGTTTAAGCGGGAGATTGAACATTTTCAAGAAAGTTTAAGAATTATTCCTGTATTTGTTAAGTTTTCTTCATTATCAAAATTTCTTGTTATCTTTCTGTAATTGTAACTTTCAATATTATAATTTTTGAATTCAATTTCAATAAAGTCAAAATTTTTATTTCAAAAGTTTGAAATTTCTACCACCGTATATACTCGTGTGTGCGCGCCCGCCAAGAGAAGATGTGTAAAACACAAAGGCAGCTGACATTCAAATAACCTTTTTTTGTCCTTTTTGATATTGGTAATATGTACATAAATTCTTTGAGACTTGCTGCTATGTTCATATCACATGCTCACCTATGCAATGTTGTTTCAGTACTTGGCATTTTTAAGCTCTTAACTGATTATTTTTTTATTTTCCTAGACGTAAAATAATGAAGTCCTGGTCAATTGGAATGGCTTTCCCGAACCAGTGAAACTTGCTGCACCTTTTCTTATTGTTATGCGTGGGAGACAAGAACTTTAAGTATGTTCATAAGTTATCTATGTCAAGAGAAATGGATAAAATATATCCGTGGATGTCTGTTTGGATTGGAATTTGTTATGTTTCACATCGGTTTCAGCTGGCATGACTATTGATTCACTTTCTGATTGTAAGGACTGCATCTCCTTTTACTGGCCAAGATGATACATGGGAAGCCTGGTTAAGTGTTGATGCTTTTGGCTTTTCTGGTGTTGTAGGATTTGGAAGGAATGGCATCAAGATAAGAAGTGGATATGCTCTATCTCAATCAACAATACCAACAGAGGAATTGAATGAATATGTTTGCAATTTTATGTTCATCGTTAGTTAGTTCGTACAATTTATTGAACTTTAGCATTTTTTTTTACTTTTATTATGTTAGGTTTCCAAGAAAAGAATTATTAAAATAGTAATCATAATTTAAAAATAAAAAATAAAATTAGTTCAAATTAGCGATGGAAATAACAGAAGTTCATTGCTAATCAACAATGAACTTAATTTGTAGGCATTCTGTGATGAAGATTTTATCGCTAATGTTGTTTCTGATTAGCTATGGAAATAGTCGTTAAACACCAACATTCTTTTAGTCGCTAATTTATCGACGGCCTAAGAATTAGTGGTGAGGGTTTCACTATCGAATTTTCCGACCAATTGATTTTATCGATAAAGATCGTTATTTACGGAATTTTAGGCATCCGTTTACGAAAATATATTTCGATTTAAAATCACCGCAAGTGTACAGTTCGTTAACAAGTAATAAAGTGGATTTTTTTGAGTAAGATACTACAACAAATGTTACTTTTTACGGCACGCGTTTACGGTGTGCATATAAGGCGTGCTTTAAAAATGACTATTTACGACATATCTTAAATGCACACCGTTATAATTCAATAACTAAAAGTA
>CAIGRO010138503.1:0-30808 GCA_903798355.1 Fraxinus baroniana
TTTCTGCTAAGAAAATTGTTCTTTGTCAAACAATGATCAGATTTCTTGGTCATACTATTTTTCAAAATACAATTATTCCAATTCAAAGAAGTCTTGATTTTACTGATAAATTTCTTGATCAAATTATTGATAAGACCAGTATTCAAAGATTTCTTGGTTGTATTAATTATGTCTCCAACTTTATTAAAGGTAGTAGACTACTTTGTGCTTCTCTTTTTAAAAAACTACACAAAAGTCCAAAATCTTGGGGGGATGAGTGCACGATAGCAGTTCAAAAAATCAGTCAAAAGTATCCCATGCCTTTCAATTATTGATCCAAATGCCAATCTTATCGTTGAAACTGACACGTCAGAATTAGGATTTGGTGGAGTCTTAAAGCAGATTCCAAAAGAATCAGATCAAGAACAGTTAGCACGATACTATTCTGGTGTTTCGACTGGATCTCAAATTAATTATTCTACAAATCAAAAAAGAAATGCTTTCAATAGTTCCCTGTGTTTCAAAATTTCAAGATGATTTAATCCATAAAACCTTTATTTTTAAAACTGATTGTAAAGTCCCAAAAGATGTTCTTCAAACAGACGTAAAAAATCTTGTATAAAAGCATATATTTGCTCGGTGGTAAGCTATTTTGTCTTGTTTTGATTTCAAAAATCTTTATATACTAGGAAAAAATAATGTTCTTGCAGATTTCCTTGCAAGAGAGTTTTTTACAGCAAAAAGAGAAATTCCGAGTGAAGGTGAGAACACCTCAAAAGAGAAAATTAAGAAAAGTGGGCCAACATAGATTGGTACAACAAAGTTCTTGAGGAAATGACATTCTCATCTGCTGCTTCATCTATTTCAAAAAACAAAAAGAAGGGTAAAAATAAAACTGTTTTACTCGTTCCCTCAATTACTGAATACATTCAAAATTCAAACAAAACTTCGTTAAATACCAGTTCTTTAAATAAATTTACCCTTCTTTCAAAAATCCCTCAAACTCCTGAAAAACCTTCAAATTTCAAAAAGGCAGTTCTAGCTGGATCTGGAAAATTTCCAGATATCAATCCCAAGCCTTTTCAATATTTTACAAAAAACTATTTGGAATCCGTCATCACGATGGAACCATCCTAGATTGAAAAATATCCAGAAATCAATGCATGACATTTTTCCTCCTTCTTTTCAATACCTTCCATATACTCTTCAAAAGCCACATGAGTTTTACGAAAAGATTCTCCTCAAAATTGGATCTGTAGCTATTACTCACACTCAAAATAAACAAAATCCTCAATATATCGATTTCTCAAAAATATCAATTTGCAAAGATTGTCAAAGTGTTGTCACTCGATGACTGGGGACAACCTGCTTGGAAATAAAAGAAAATGAACCTCTCAAAAGGTGAAAATTTTTCTCCTCATTTCAGTTATCTTGATTATCAAGATGTCTGGTTTAATGTTTTCTACCTTAGACCAGTAAATCACTCTTGGTTCATTCTTTTTCACCAAGCGTGTCAAAAAACTTTTCCAAAATGGTTTCAAACTTGGTTTGAACACTTTGGATTTGAAGAGAATATTTTACCCAGTCTTTCTCTTCAAGGATTCAACCACTTCAAAAATGAGGCAAAAAACTTTTTGGTGCCTCAAGAAAATATTTTATTTCGATTTACCCATAATTTTAAAGTCTCGTGGATTTTTTGCTGAGACTTATTTATGGTTCAAAATTATGATATTACTCAAAAGATAAGTGATCGATATTCTCCAAAAAGAATTGTTAGGAGATTCAAAATAAAATGGTGGTCCAAATTTCATGAAACAAACCGTTGTCCAAAAGTAGTTGATTCTTGGATTCAACAAAAGAAGAGTGAAGGATTTCCTCAAATTTCAAAAAAACAAGAAGAAGCTCATGCTAATTTCCTTACTGAAAAGAATAGGCTATTAACGCTTCTTGCTCAATGTACTAATCTTGAGGATATGACTATTTTGGCAGAAAAAATTACTTCTCTTGCCAAAAATGCCTCAAAAGCCTCAGTTCAAGATTCCTCTTCTAAAGAAAGTCAGAAGCAGACTTTGATTGCTATCAAAATGAAGATGAATGTTTTGGAATTGATCGTGATACAGCCATTGAAGAAGAAGTTCAAAAAACTCAAAAAACTAAATGACTACATGGACAAAGTTATCTTGATGAATTAAGAAAATTCTGCATTCATCACTCAAGATTGATTCTCTCAAAAATTTGCCAACTCAAAAGAACGGATCAAATCGGACAGAAAGAATCATTAACTTTATTAAAATAAAACATTTGAAAAAGAAATTACCTTCTTTATCAAAATTCAAAAGTAACTTTATTAAAGTATCTTTTTGCCACCTTAAACTTTCGACTGAAGATGAAGACAAAACACTATTCCTACTTTTTGAAAGTAGTCGACAAACTACTATTCAATCAAGACCTCAATCAACTTTTCAAGATTCCTTCAATGTTACTTTTTGTTGTATTTATACTCAATGATTCTCTTCAATGTAATTTAGAATTTAGACGGGAGATAAACTTCTTATTGTAAGTTCAAAATTTCCTTGTATCAATTTTTATTTCAAATATATATTTCTTTAAAAAAAATTCTGTCTTATTTTTGCATTTTATTCTCCTATATATATATATATATATATATATATGGTCCCCGAATCACAAGTGTTTTGTTCATTCTATTTTGATTCCCATCATCAGAGAAATAAAGGAACAAGGTGTTGATCTAGAAGACTAAAACTGCATGACTCATTCATTACAATAACCATGTTTGATTCAGGTACACTTCCACTTCGGTTTACAAATTCTTGATGATCTAACATGAACGATCATTATGACGATAAAGTTTTCCTAACATCATATGCTTTGCATAGCCCAGAAAAAATGGTGGGGGATATAAATTTCGGAAATCATAATGTTTTACCTGTAGCTTCTGCTTTAGGGATCTACTTCTATTTCGTACTAGATGATGCAAAACATTGCATTCTCTATTAAGGGGTGTGGTAGGGACGAGGGTGGGGATGGGGATAAAGATCTGATAGGGGCAGTCTGGGTGTTAGAAGATGATGGTGAGGATGAAGATAATGGTTAGATCTATTTTATTTTCTATATTTATTTATTTTAACTCAAACTAAGGGTAAATTGATCATTTTATTCAAAGTTTTCATTTTAACAGTTGATCAGATGTTTTTTCGTCCAAAAAAGTTGACCAGATGTTTTTCCGTCCAAAAGGAATCTCGTAATCAAACGTCTGAGAGCTTTAGGACTTTGAATGTTAGAAATCAAAGGTTTGAATTTTCATCATCACAATATTTAGAGGATAGGGATCCCAAAAACAATTTATCCAAATAATAATGTCAAGGCTATCCATGCAACCTTGTTATGAAATCCTAAATCTGCCCTTTACGCCTTTACGAGGTCTTGCCTTTTTTAAGAAGGAAAATATAATTGTCATTTGAATTTGACAATTTTTAATCTAGAATTTGCAAAAGCAAGTGTTAGAGTTGAACACATTGATTGGTATCACAATAGTTGGCATCAATTGAAAAAAAAATGTAAGATTATCAAAATTTCTTAACCTTCTTTAGGTCACCATTCATATTTTTTTTTTTTTTTGATACCCAGGTATCCACCTTACAGCGACTAAATCCTGGAGTCTACACCCTAACCCCTCAAGATGCAGACAGGTAAACCGCAGGTTATGCCCCAAACTGGCCAGTGTTTTTAAGTGCCCCCAACTGATCTGCCAAAGTGCCAAGCAAGTCGACCCATCCTGCATCTTGCCTTCCAGTAGAGCTCCTGCCTTCCAAGATAAATCCTGCCTTCCAGGAGAATATCTGTCTTCCAAGAACCATCAGGAATCGAACTCATGACCTCTGATCTGCCAGCCTTGAAGCGCCCTCATCTTTGCCAGTTGGGATGTGCCATGGGGGGCGGTCACCATTCATATTTCATAGCAGGAACAATACCCAAAGAAGAAATAGTTTCACTTTCAAATTTAATGGGCAAGTCTTCTATATATTATGGACTCATATTTTTCACATAACTATTACGCTATAGGACTCTCCACCTTCTCTTTTTATAAAACGTAATCATACCTATTGAGTTCGTCCCTCAACTTACAATAATCGGGACAGAATTCACATTGAACTAAATGATAACCTCTCACAAGAATATTAAGATGTACATTGAAATATGTGGGTCTTTATACATAGTCGAGATTATCATGTTTAATATTAAGACTCATTCATTGTAGCATTTGCATTGTAGATATGAGCTTATAATTCTGTTAAATTTTCTTCTACATTGACTCGTAAATACATAGTACTTTGAAATAAAATTGAAGCGTCACAATTGCCTCTTTTGTATAGTTTTTGTTTTTATTTTTATTTTTCTATTTTCAATTGTATAATGATAGAACTATTATTTTTGTGGTTTTTGAAAAGTTTCTAGATTTTTGGGCAAATTGATAGGCTCCATTTAGATGTGTCAATCCGGGTGGTTTGGGCCGGCCAACATATGAGCTCGGTAACGGTCCGCGTGAAAAAAATATAAAATTATAAAAATATAGAATTTTTCATATTTATAGCAAAAAAAAATTTTTTAAAAAAATGTAAACTAAGAATACCAAGAAATGTTTACATAGAATTCAAATTTAATGTTACATGAATTATTTATAACTTTGAAAAGTTAAATTTAACTTAAATATATAACAACTAAATGCAGTTCTAATTACTATTATCAAATATTTATAGTATAAGTACATCCCAACTAGGTTGGTACCTACTTTTACTATAATTTATAGTTTAAGTACATCTCAATTAGTTTAGCACCTACTTAACTATAATTTTTTTTTCACGTGTCACGATTAATTGCGGCTCGTGAAGGTACAACCCACGAAATCCACGGGTCACACTTCCTTGACCCGTGAACCGCCCGCTCGGGTCACGGGTCGGCCCCCGATCCCGAGTCGATTCTGGTCTGTTTTCACGGGTCTGGTCGACCCGTCGGTCTAGACACCTCTAGCTCCATTGGATGGAGTTCTCGTTACTCATCTATTGATTCAAATATTTGTAACCTAATTTATTATTTTTACTTTTATCATTTAACATTTTTTTTTTTAACAGATTTCGATTGATAAGAACAATTTACATTCTATATCAATTTAGAAAACAACAAATATTGGATTTCAATAATTGAAGATGGGTGGTCTCATTTTAATTCACGTCAAGTGATAAAATAGAACAACAAAATTTATATGAAACAATTATAATTTCTTACACTTTTAAAAGTTTCACTAGTAATTTATAGGGAAACAATAGAGTAGAGTTCTAATACAGATGAAAGTTCTTTTCTAAATCTATTACATAGACTACGCTTGATAAATGTTACACGAGACTACTTTTTTTATGACATAACTCTCATTAAAGGACTCTAATGTCCCATTTCATATCATGTTGTCTAAAATGTTTGTCAAATGTGATCGCTATGATATTTGATGTGATGTTTAGCATCACGGTTATGGCTCTTACGAGTCTCCATTCTATATTGTAGAGTTATGATTGTAAATTTTGTGGTTCTCTAAATCGGGAAAATGGAAAGATAACAATTCTTTTTTTTTTCAGTCGAGTGAACGATTCACTCTCCTCTATATAGTAATAAAAAGGAGAGCACGTCGTTAAATCACCATAATTTTGGGAACAATATCAAAAATAATAAAAATAAATAAATTCCGAAACTTTTGAATTAATTAAATTCCTAAATATCTGCCCCCTGTTTGAACCCCATTAAAATTTTCATTTTCAACCACACATTTTTCAATAAAATAATATTTTCCATCACATCAATAAATTTTCCTTCTTTTTCAATCACACATTCTTCATCAATCTAATATTCTAAAATACATTTTTTCAAAATAATGTAGCTCAAACACATCTCTGATTCAACAATACGAGCCCGTTATGTTACATTTTCCATTAGCAAAAAGTAAAAATTACACCCAATACAACTTTCTTCAATCAAAACATATTACAATATATATGGTAAAAATGATAATCAACAAATATCATCACTCATCTTACTAATCAAATTGAATGCTAAAATCACTCCACCAGATACGCCATATCAACCACCTCACCCACCCCACCCCCAATCATGCCAAAAATCCTCAATTTACCTCTTTTTCTTTAATGTAAGGATTAACAATACAGCATCATCTTCTAGTTTCGAATCGATCTTCAATCATATCTTGTTCTCATTTCTCTATATTTCCTGTCCGAAAATCCTTTCATCGTGTCTGCATCCGAAATATAAAAACTAGCTACAATCACATTGTACCCCTGTTTGGGCTCCATTTTTCAAATAATACATTTTTTCATAACTCTTTAATCACACATTCTTCAATAAAGCTCATGTTTTACCTTCATCAAAATTTTAATATAATTTCTCTTTCTTCTTTTCAACAACACATTTTTCAATATAATAATATTACGGGTAAATTCAAAATTTTTCCTTCTTTTTTAACAATATATTCTTCAAAAAATAAATATTTCAAAATACATTTTTCTTTAAAATCTCAATAAAATAGAGCCCAAACAAGAGAAAGATAATGTTAGATGTACTCCCAAACTTTTCATTTTTTTTCAATCACACATTATCCAAAAAATCATTATTTTAAAGTACATTTTTTTTTTCTAAAAATTTAATTTAAATGGGGCTCAAACAGGTGTTAATTCTAACAACATTTGGTGAATTGATCATATTGTATTGGCAAACAATTACGGGTCACTTGCAACATGTTTTTTTTTTTATAACCGTGGATGTTTTGGCCAGTTTACGGACACCTCGACTAATCTCACGGGGCCTTAAAATTTGAGGCAGGATACTCACATCAATGGCCCTGAGGGAACTCGAACTGATGACCATTGGGGAGCAAATTCAAAACCTGATCAATTGAACAACCCCTCAGGGTTGGATCACTTGCAACATGTAGTTCAAATAATAGAAATTTTTGACAATATAACGCTTTTATCCAGATAAAAATCTTTTAATGAGATGTATGTGAAGCACATGTTCTCACGAATCAACAAATGGAACGTACAACTACCAGTGCTAATTACATTTTTTATTGGTCAGAAATAAAAATTTCTCAGACTCACGACCTAACTGGATTCTTAGAATCATTAATGTAAGACTATATTACACATGATACTTACAGTATAGCGAAGAAGAAAGTGGAACATATTACTCATTCGATTTTACTTGGGAATTCCAAATTTATCTCAAACATGGAATGATTCGACATACTGATACCACCATTGTTGATGTTATCCTATCATACAATATCAATTTGAATTTGAATTTGAATTTGAATTCCCAAACATTCAGCATATTCAATTAATTACACCCGTTTTCATTGTGGTTGAACATATCAATCACATATGAAAATAGGGGAAAGTTGCTGTTATAGTACTTTTAGTATTTTTCTTGGGTTATGTAGTAATTTATGTTTATAAATTAGTATAATAGCATAAAATGAAATATTTTGTATTTGTAAGGTATGCATAATTTTTTGGGAACAATACATAACTAATATACTATAACTATTACATATCAAAACTAAAAAACTTGTCAAATTATTTCAAAATTCATATGTTAATTCCAATTAATAATATAAAATTAATTGGATTAATTGAAATTAAGGGTGGGTTTGAGCCACATTATTTTGTAAAAATTAATTCTGAAATAGTAGATTGATGGAGAATGTTTGGTTGGAAAAGTTATTGTTGTAATGGAAAATATTACTGTATTGAACAATGTGGTTGAAAATTAGTAAAAGAATGAGAATAAAATTTTTAATGTATACCAAACAGGAACTGATTATCCCCCACCCCCAACAAATTTTTAATATTTCGATTAACAATATCCTGCCACCCCACCTATAAAATATCAAAAATCGATTTTTTTTTTATTTTTATCATTTTTTATTCTTTTTGGAGATTACACTCCACCCTGGAACCATTTCTACCGACCCTTACCCTATCCCACCCACCACCCAACCCCTACCCACGGAAATTTTTTAGAAATTTAAAGCGTTTTATGAAGATTACAACACACCTACGACTAATTGTGTTTTTTGTAACCAAATTTATTGATTGTGACCATACATATGTTATATAACTATCTGTGATCAGATTTGTCTTCAGTGTGATTGTCTGTGGTCGTCTAATTTGTGATTGTACGTAACCAAGTCACATGTGTTATTAGTGACAACTTGTGACAAAATTTGTCTTCAGTGTAATTGTTTGTGACAAAGTCAATCTTAATTGTGATAGTATGCGATCAAACAACAAGCAATCACAATTAACACATAATTGGTCGCAATCAATCATAATAAACATATATTCGATCACATAGGATCACCACAAACAAATATGTACACATTGCATACCAACACCACAATCCACAACGGCCACCACCTTCAACTCAAAATCACAACTATAAATACTAATTTCACTGACTTGTGTTATCTGTGACTAATCGTGATCAAATTTGTCTTCAGAGTGACCGTCTGTAATCATGTTAGTCTAATTTTTGATTGTACATAACCAAGTCACATACAGTCACTATTAACGTAGATGTAGCCACAGACAGTCACAATAAAGATAGACTCGATCATACCCGGTTGCGTCACCGCCGCCACTCCCAACAGCGTTGAGAACCTTACGCACACAACCTCACCAGGGCTTTATGCACCACCAACAACAGCAGAAACATCACCACTTACTCCACCACCAACATAACGACCAACAACAAAACCAATCCACATATCAGGAATCACCTGCACCATTTGCAAAACACTAACAACCATCCCAAATTTCTAACTAAACAACAGATATGATGAAACAACCACCCACCACATCTAATCAAACAACCGCCTACCCCACCATATCAAACAACTGCCCATCAAATCAATTTCAAGCTGGTCAACAAAAATGCCAACGCTCACCCTTGAAGCAATGGCGATTCGCTGCGGGCAAATCTCACCACTAGCCGTTGCACGCAATGGTTCCCATTGTGCTAAAAAATGGGGAAGAAAGGGGGGTAGGTGGGGGCATCCAACAGCAGCTACGAATCATGGCAAGAATAAATTGTCATTGCATCGGAAAATGGGGATTAGGAAGGCCCTGCTTGCAGCAGTGATGACGACAAGTAAAAATCTCTACTATGTATGACAGAGTGACGTCAAAAAATTGGGATGTTAGAAAGGGAGTGACTGACAAAGAGAGAAAAGGAAGATACCTTCTTTATTATCCATCCACCCATAGTAGATGGGTAATAAAGAGAAGATGAGGAGAGTGAAAAAGTTTGAAAATGAAATTGATTGAAACGGGTAGTGATCGAGTAGATTATGAGTGTGTTTGGTAGACATTAAAATCGGATTAAAATTAAAAAATTAGTCGTTATTGTTGACTTTTATTAGATAAGTGGACCCAACAATGATCATATTTTCAATTCTAATCTGATTAATAGCCCTACCAAACGGGCCTTATGTTGATTAATTTTTTTTATTAATTATAATTATTAAAATCTAACTATCACCTTATATATGTATTTTAAATTTGTTCCCCTGATTTATGATAATTAGTCTTTAATGGTAGATTTGAACCCCTATTTGGTACACATTAGAATTTTCATTCTGATTTTTTTACTCATTTTCAACCACACATTCTTCAATATAATAATATTTTTCATCACATCAATAACTTTTCCTTCTTTTTCAACCACATTCTCCATCAATTTATTATTACAAAATACATTATTCCAAAATATTGTGGCTCAAACACACCATGAATGTAATTTTTCCTAATTGTTTTCCAAGCAAAAGTATTAGGAATAATACATAAATCGGGTATTTACTTTTACCCATTTCAAAAATATAAAAACAAGTTTCAAATTTCAAAAATTAGATTTTTTTTAAAATTTTTATTTATGAAATAATAATTATTAAATGAATTTATTATTAAATATTTAATTCTAATATAATATAATTAATTCACCCCCACCTTCATCACCTCTATAGCTCCGAGGATTATTTTTCGGTCACCACTCTTCTCCGACGGTTGTTCCGATGATCGTTATGGCAACTGCTCCGATTCCGATAAGTATTCTAATTCCTACGGATATTAATATATTAAGGTCATAGATCTATGCAATTTGGTCACAATTCAAAAACAAAATTGGTCACAATTCAAAATTTTCATAGGTCACAATTTATTCATCGGTCAACTTAAAAATTTAAAAGTCGCAATTTGTTCATCAATCACAAATCACAAAATTTATAAGTTACATTACTTATTTTATGGTCACAAATATCATATTAATTGAACATAAATTATATTTAGGTCACAATTTATCAAGTTATTGGTCACAAATTAATAATTTTTAGGTTACACAGTGTATTGGTCACAAACCAACCAAATTATTGATCACAAACAACCAAATCATTTGTGATCACCACTTCACCACCGCTCTACCACCGGTACCACCACCGTTGCCGCCCAATAGAAACATCATTTCAAAACCAACAACACATCATCCCAGCACCATTATCACCAACCCAAAATCGCTATCGCCACACGCACCGCCACAACAACACAAAGCACCCAAATCAGACACAAAACACACGGATCAGTGCACATACAATAGAACACCGCCTAATACAAGTGAAAAATGGACAAAAACAACCGTCGTCGCCACCAACTTCAGATCCACAATTCACAGCGTCCGATCTACCGCCAACACGACTACATCACACATACCATCACGCTGCCGTACGCACTGACAGAAAAGAAATGTAACCACAACCAACCCCCCCCACCAAACACACCCAACAATGCACCACCCCACAACCTCACCAAAACTGTCGCCGATCTGCTATAGCCACCAACACATCTACCTGCACAACCAATAAAAATACCTAAAATTCCCTAACGCCACCACAACAACACCACAACTGCGCTTAGGGGTGGGCATTGGGTCGGGTCGGGATTTGACCCAAAATTGACCCGACTCAATATACTCGATTTTGGACCCTTTCACGACCCGAACCGACCCGGTTCCTATTCGGTTCGGGTCCTATATTTTTACCTAATTTCCCTACTGCTATTTTTACCAACAACAATAATACAAAACAAATGGGCTGCATCCTTCCCATTATCCAAAACCAATGAATATATGTTGGAATTGTGGGCTGAAATAGAAGAAAGCTGCTAAAGAATTTCAAGAAATAACTCCATAAAACTTCAAGAAATTGAAAAGCTATGCAGACAACTAAATTGACAAATATGACAATCAATTCCAAAATATGAAACTGCAACAACAAAATTTAAAGTACAAAACAAAATTTTCCACAGAAACAAAATCTCGAAAATGTATTCCTCCTCAGTGAAGCAACCATTTGAACTACACGGTAGCTAAACTCAACAAAATTGTAATAATTCCAACAAATCATTCCACAATAAATACACGCTCCCGAAAACAACAATAAAAAGGAATCCAACTTTCTTGATAGTAAAACCTACATTTTCGATATGCTGTAAAAGAAGATGATTTTCTAGGCTCTGTTGTTCTTCCATTGTCTAAAAGAGTTTTAGACGATGGATATCTGTGGAGAAGGAGGCTAGGTTTTGAAGGTGAGAGGATTTCATAGCTTTGGAAATTGAAAATAGGGTTGGGTCAGTTTGAAAATGTTTAAACCGTGAATCGACTCATTCCAAAGAATTTTTAAATATAATTGACCCAACCTGACCCGATTCGAGTCGGGGCGGTTTGGATCCACGATTTCGGGTTTATAGGCCCAACCCTAACCACGCCCAACAATTAAAAAAAAAGGATGAAGGAGAAAAATAATGGATCAACAAAGCCACCGTCACAGTTGTGCCGTGATTAGTCGCCGACACCAATCAGTACGATGCTACTGCGAACGGTAGCGTCGACGGACTGCAGCGTTGCCATTCATAGAAACGTCTGCCAACGATTGCAAGGGAGTGGGAGCGTTCACAACAGCGTTTGCTGTCTGCTGGCGTTCGGAGACGAGAGAGAGAAAGAGTAAAGACGAGAGAAGGAGGGAGATGAGGAGAAGAAGAGTCGATGTCATGGCAACAGCGGCGTTGAGAGACGGGAGAAAAGATGAAGTTGAGTTCAAATGATTTTAGGGCATGGTTGGGTTAGATAGGATAGGGGAGTGTATATAAATTAATTTATATTGTATATAGATATAAAAATAAAAATAAAAAAAATTTTAAATTATTAATTAAAATCTGATTTTTGCAATATGAAATTTGATTCAAGGTTTATGAAAATGGTATTCTAAATCCAAATTTAGGTGTAATTTCCTCAAAAGTATTTTTAAAGCCCAATTAAAAGGTATGCCAATCAACTATAACCCGAGTTAATTATTTCAATGGCCACTGAACTTTATCCATCGTCACGGTCTAGCCATTGAACTTTACATTGCTTCCCAATAGCCATTAAACTTAACTCCATTTCACCGAAATGGCCACCCAATGGATTCCGTTCGTGAACGTGTTGACGTGGAAGACGGAATGCTGACATGTCTGTTAAAATTGGTAATTAGCTACACACGTGGAAGAAGAACCCCCCAAACACGACCTTAACTACAGTAACCAAAAAAACAAAAAACAAAAGTCTTGTTTCTCTAGACCAATTCATCCCCAAATGAAGAACCATCCTCCTGCAGAGACATCGTAGCCCTAGCCCCCAAGCACATTTCCTCCAAATTAACTCCTCAACCTTCGATTTTTCTTCCCCTAGACATGAAATCCGAGAACCCTATCCCCAAATCTAATCCCCAACTCGATTTCTAACTAAAAGATGAATCAAAAACCGCAATCCCCAAATCGATGCAAGGCTGCCAGAGCAATAAACCGACGACTCAAGCTGGTTCAAGTAATCAAAGAGCTTAACTTTCATTCACCTAGACACGAAATGTTCTAAGCTACTTATATATAAATACGATTATGTAAAATGAAGATTTGGGTTTCATCAACAGCGTCTTGATGTTGAGGAACTGAGGAAAGTGGTTGAGGCAATGCACATTTCACAAAATAGCTAAATGGTTTTTGTTGTTGAAATCAGTTTTTTTGTTTTATGTATGACAAAGTGTATGGAGCTAATTGAATAGCTCAGGTTGTAAATTGGTTCATAAAACCTGTTACTTATGGACCTAAAAGTCAGTTTTTTTGTTTTCCATTAAGATTTATGAGATGCTGTTATTTATGATACATAGATTAATTCTTTAAATTCCGGTCGTCAATACAACAACCAACTAGAGATTGAGGTTACTTTGATTGGGTTGATGCTCCATCGTCATCGCAAGAAACACCTGCTCAAGTTAACGCCGAGTCCAGTGTGACATCGAAGCCGAAGGATCCGGTTGAAGATTTGTCGAATCTATTGAAGACAACAGTTAAAAGAAGACGAACAATTGGAAATAAGATAGTTGTATTGCTAAGCATTCCCAAATGGTGCTACCGATGTTGTAATAGATTAAGGTCTTCCTTCCGTTTCAAATTGATCTCTGTACTTTAGATCAAGTTATGTAAATTAAGTTTAATGAATTTTTGTCATTGAAAATATCCTGGAGTTAATGTTACCATTTTTAATGTTTTGATCTAGCAAGTTTTTTTTTGCTTTGGTCATGGTGTGATTTCATCTAAGTTCATCTAAGTTAATTTTGCCATGAGATTCCAATCCCAAATTCTCCAGGTGATCTAATGTTTGCCATTGCCATTGATAGATCATAAAAAAATTTGAGCAAGGATTGTGTATGTCTAGTTAATATATAACCTGTAACCTCAAAAAAGATCTTAATGTAATATCACAATCTCCTTGCAATATAGCCTGTAACTTGTAACATCAAAACATTTCACAATTGGTTGTAAAAAAAATTTTCTAGATCCATCTCACAAACAATATTATCATCCAATAACATGAGACATAGTGATTCATTGAGATCAACAATTATAATTGACTAAGCAACCAACAAAACGTGCCTAACTGAAAGAACTGCATTTGAAAGAACACATAAGCAGCCAACAAAAAAACCAAAATAAGAGCATTTTCTCAGCCTGCTCCAAAATCAAAACATTTACAAAAATATCAATTTTTGACTGCTCCAAAAACAAAAGATTCAACTAGGATGTGGCTGTCAAAATCTTCGCATTTCTTCTTTTCCGTGCCCTGTCTGCCCTCAACTGCGATGATTCAGTTGCATCAATGCTTTACATTTTGACCATCACTTCAAAATTAACTTCGGTTGTGGGAACATTGACACTAGGTAACGTGGCTTCTATAACCACTCTCTTCGTCAGAAGAGCATCGAGACAATAGCTCCTCCGTTGACGAGCATTCCAAATCATCTACTTCAACATCATTACCCTCGGTCGGTTCCTTCTCCACTCCCCTATCACATTCATCCAACCCCGCTTCAATCCCATTTGTCACATTTCTGTCATTACAATACATCATCCTCATCAGATGCAACATCATTATCGAAATCTACGAAATTTGGATCGTCATCATGACCTGTTACATAATGAGCAAAAATTTAAGAAATTGAAGTGAATGTTGACAGTGGGAGTTTTCAAACTGCAGCAAATATTACAAAAAAAAGACCAATAATATTCTGAAAAGTAACAAAAATGTTAGTAAGCAAGAGCTAAGAAATGCATCTACAAGACCAACTCAAACAATTAACTCCAAACATTTACTGAAATTCATATACAATACCCAATTCAAACCCATTTTCTCAAGAACTCAAATGGAGTTAATTATGAACATGCAATAAAAAACAATAACATTCTTGAAATTTTTGGTATTACGAACAGAAATCTTAAGAAGCTCAATGTAAGGAATTAATCTATCTAAAATACCGATTGAATGGCCAATGAAATGGGGATTTTCTTTTTTGCCATTTTGAACTTCCATTTCCTATTTATTACCATATAGATTCTTATACCTAATTACAGAGATTATACCTAGCAGATTTGGTAGGGGAGAATTCACGTGAAAAGGAATTTTCTCATTGACCTTGAAGAGAACTTACAAAGGTATATATACACAATCATTTACCAACTAATGGCCAGGTGTATTATGACAACTCAGCAACTCTAAACAACTTAGACTAACTTCTAACCAGCTTCTATGCGCCACAGGAATGGGTAAAGAAAAACACGCACATTCTGAGAACTTTACCTTCACTTTCATCGCCCATTTGCACGCCTTCTGTAATGTTCGAAAATAACCACTTGGGTGTCTTTGTTCGAATTTGATTTTCAGTGTATGCGTTCGAAAATGATTTGGTGATTACGGGTTGGGTTTGGTAATGGCGTTGTGATGTGTTGCGATTGACATAGGGAACCTGAATCAAAGGTACATGTGTTTTGAAATTTGAAGGTGGAGACACATTTGCTTGGGTTCAGGAATTTGGAGGCAACGGCTAGGACATTTTAGGGTTCTTCATTTTGGGAGATGAACTGGTCTAGAGAAACAAGACTTTTGTTTTTTGTTTTTTTGGTTACTGTAGCTAAGGTCGTGTTTGGGGGGTTCTTCTTCCACGTGTGCAATTGATTACCAATTTTAACAGACATGTCAGCATTCCGTCTTCCACGTCAACATGTTCACGAACGGAATCCGTTGGGTGGCCATTTCGGTGAGACGGAGTTAAGTTTAATGGCTATTGGGAAGCAATGTAAAGTTCAATGGGTAGACCGTGACGATGGATAAAGTTCAGTGGCCAATGAAACAATTAACTCACTATAACCCATGTCGGTTCCTCTTCTTGAAAAATTGTATTTTTTTAAAAGAATTTAATGAAATAATATTACACATAAATATATATTTTTTTTAATCCACATTCTCCTCTAAAATTAGTATTCCAAACTACATTTCTTCCCAAAATCTATCAAACAATCCCAAACAGGTGCTTATTCACCTTCCTGGAGCGAAGGGGGAGCGGCCTAACTCTTCTTTCTCGGTATTACACTAGAAACGGGAACAATTTGTCTTGTGTTGCAGTGATTTCTACTCAACTTCCTCATCACCAAATTTGGAAGGTAGTAGTATCGGATTTTATTAGTGTTAAAACGGGCTTTATATGTTGAAATCGACTTTGAGAATGATTTAATTTGAACTCAACTCCTTAATTTTTTTTCCACAATTGGTGTTTCTTGAAGGTAATCTTCCTTTAGCAACATTGATTTTTTCAACAATATTTCTCGAGTTTTTGATGCGGTCGTTTATGGTTTTCCATTGCCTTCAAAACTGGCTGCCCTAAGGTGAAATACTCAGGAGCAAAATCCAGTGGGGACAGTTGCCACCTCTAGACCCCTGGTGGCTCCGCCCCTAGTTCCTGGTGCCAAACTCGTGTCAGGTCCTATACTGTCCTCCCTTTTGGTTTAGAATGAGGGTATTCAAACGGCTGGGTGGGATGGGGTAAGGTGGGGAAAAATACATCAAGGCAAAATGTCTCTCGAAATTTCTGTGTAAGCGCAAAGCAAGATGCATGCTCCATTGAGGCGCGCCCTTCTTAATTTACTAGAGATTTTTAATTTGCTTTAGGTTTCGGTCCACAAAAACATAAAAATTCTGCCCACTTAAACATTAAAATTTTGTTTTTCTCATATATCCACTTTGGAAATAGCTGACTGCCCTGCCAGCTCGAATAATAATTTCTTTTATGTTACTTTATAGATTTTCTTTTATTTGTTTGCACACTTTGAATTGTTATATTATGAATTTTGAAGATTGTTTATGATTTAACATGAGGTATTCTGCATTTTAATAATTCTTTGACATTTTTTTTTTTTTGTTTACAGTGAGGCTTACGCCTCAAAATGCGTCGAGGCTTATGCTTCACCTCTTTAAAAAATGCATCAGTACCCCTTGTTATGCATTTTTAAGCATTGGTCCAATTAAGTTATATATGTTATATTAATTGGGATTGGGGCAGAAATACAAAAAAGAACGAATAATTTGTGTGGCGTTTTTATTAGTTGAATACAAAGTGAAAGATCCTATTTATTTGATTAAAAATAACGAAAGCAAGAAATTATAAACTTGGTTTTACAAATCCCAACCTCAGAGTGAGGCGAACAAAAACACCTTATAGCACTGATTGTGATTTAGTTTTTGGAGTCGTACAACTTAGTTGATTCAGGCACACCCCTTGTAGGACCACCTTAATGCTTGTGAGGCATGTGTACTTTAATTTTTCAAACTTACTTACCTTGCTTTAGGTGTGGACTATAATGCACCGACATGAATACATGTGTCCAACATAACAAATGTTGGACGTGGCATTCAATTTTTTAGAAAAGTGCTAACATGGCACGTCGTTGATATGTTAAATTTTTAAATTTTTTTTTCATTTATATAGTATAAATTTAGTTTATACTCTTTTATTAATTTCTTTTTTGTTGAAATCTTTTAATTAAGAGTGCATATTCATTACTTCACAATAACTTTAAATTAAAATATGAATATTTTTGGTAAATAAAGAACAATTACCATGGTAGTGTTCGATGAGTGTTGTTCGACACGTGTCTGATATCGACACTATCATCCTAATTGAAATGTCCGTTCAACACAAAATGTGGACCTACAACACATTAAAAATTCTAATTCACAGAGTTTGGAAACAACCTACTAGCCCACTAAAACATTAGTAAAATTGTATTTCTTATAGACTGACTTTGGGTATAGTCCACCACCCCCGCCAACTAAAATAATAGTTTTGTCACTTTATATATTTTTCTTTTGTTTGTTTGCATTGTTTTTAATTTTTTTAATTATAAATTTCGAATATTTTATGATTTATTATATGCATTTTTTGCATTTTAATTATTTTTGAGTTTTATAGCTGATGTTGAGGCTTATGCCTCGGGACTTACACCTCACCTTACAAAGGAAATTGCCTCAGTACCCTCTTATGGTTGGACTTAAGCTCTTCAACCATTGGACCAGATATATATGAATGGATAAATAAAGAACAGGAATGCACACCAATGGGTGGATGTGGAAAAACCTTATTGAATTTTATTTATTCTTAAATATTTACTTCTTCTTTTTTGTAACAATAAAAAGATACGTCTCGATTCGTGGTAGCTCGCTTTCCCAATTTTCTAATGAAATAAAGAAACATTTTTGAATGTGTTGAAGTTGAATTATAAGTGCATAAATACATACATTTTTCATGTCTTTAACTTTAAGCATTTAGATGAGGTCATTTAATACAAAACAAAGCTAGCAAGTTTCTGGGTTGAAGTCTCATTGCTACCTTTTTATGTATATTCTATATGTTAGGTCTTTGGCAAAGATATGAACCTGACAAGGTGTGTTCAAGATATAACTATAAAGAAATTGATAAATTCTTGTCCTCTCTAACAACACAAGGTTTTTGACGCTGTGGTTCAATCTGATACTAAGCTGGCAATGGTGCTGTGTCCAAGTCTAACAATCCTTCATTTATGAAAATTCCACCTGTTAGCCCCTTGATGGAGAAATGAATTTCTCAAGTATATTAATGATGAAAATAAAAATAAAAAAAAATTCTCTCCTCTTTCACGACTCTAGTTTTTAGATGAGGTAGTTCTACACTATGTTATTGTTACTTTCCCAATCTGGATATATATTCCATTTTGGTCTACATCTGAAATCGGGAATGCATTGTCCTGTTGTTTAGTGCTTCTATCCCCCTTTCTCTAAAATCTTGCTCGCTTCATTTTTATCATTTTTGATTATCATGAAGTAAAGATGCAACTTTTCTTGGACAACTTTGATTACTCATTGGCTCTTCCTTTTACTTTTCAGTCCAGTTCCTGAAATGAGTTTTACCAAAATCAACATTAGCAGCAATGATGGTCTTGGAGAGATGCATGTGAAGTTGGAGCCAGATTTGATTGGAAAATCAATGCAACAGCAGTACCCCAAAACTGATTTATCTCCGTATCAGGGATTGAATAGAAGTTTTAGGGGGCATGAATCTGAAGGGATTAGAAATTCGAGGGTTCTAAGTACTCCATATAGTGGCACGAGTGTCTTGGATCCAGGGCTGTCTCCAGATGATGATTCAAGCCTTTGCTCCACCTCACCTATATGTTCAGCACCCCTCTGTCGACAGTTCTGGAAAGCTGGAAACTACGATGACAGGCTCGCTTCTAAGTCAACCCTTCAAAGTATTGTGCTCTCAAATAATAAATGCTGTTCTCTATTGAAAATGCAGATGCCTTTTATCATCTTGACATTTTCTTTTTAATTTCAAATTTATGTGTTTCAAAAATCAATTGAAAGTTTAACTTTTCGCAAGTTGCCCACCATAAAGTCCAGGCCAATTAGTCTCTTAATTGACAGACAATTATTGTAGATTGTTGGTTCTGTTTATTGTATCTGACAATATGCTCTTTGATTGACAGATGGCACAAGTTATCTTCACATTCATCCCAAATTTCTCCATTCAAATGCCACTTCGCATAAATGGGCCTTCGGCGGTATGTACAGCTCATGTTTTTAATTATCTTAGCATCCACTGGAAAGAATTTATAAATAGTTTAGTTTATAAATAAATACAAAAGAGTAGTGAATAAGTGGATAGTACTCGTAGGTCCATTGGAATGCATGATTAAAAATGAAGTTTGACCATGTATAAATTGATGTATAAAGTTGCCGAACGGAGTCGTAGTCTTGCTGTATTCTATTCTGTCTGGCTTATCCCTGAAATCTACATATAGTATATTGCTGCAATTACACCCAACAGATTCTAATTCTACTTCTTGTCCCATTTTACCAGCCATTGCTGAGCTGCTTGATAACGCTATTGATGAGGTAATTTTTGGCCCCTTCGTTTTTTTTCTTTGTTCTCAAAGGAAAGGGTCTGAATCCGTGAACATGTTAGATCATTCTTGTTTTCCCATCATTTTATCTGGGCCCAATTTGTTCGTTTCATCACTGGTGAAATTATTGGTGCATAGCTTCATTCTTGCTCTTCTGTATAACCACTCATGAAGTAAAGATGTAATGTGAAATGTGACTTTTAGCTTCTTTAGTTTGCTTTCTAAACAGAAAACGTGACTCTTTATTATTCTTTGTTTGAATTCATCTTGATTTATTTTTACTCGTTTTGGTTGAAATCTCTTTGTTAAGGTGGGAAAGGAGGGTCTGTCCGCAAATGACACTGAATGAGAAGTAAGAAGAAGAGTATGAAAAAATCTGGCTATCATCCACTCACTTTGTTAGCTCTAGATGTACATGTCATTCAATAAAAAAGTACTGTACATTAGAATCATTTTAGGTCGTGAGTTGAGTTTAATTTTCACGTAAATAGTCTTGATGGGGCATATTGAATGTTATAAGCGTAATGGTAGCGATAAATATTCAGATACTTATGTATATGGCACTCAAGTCATTATATGTTTGAAATTAATATTTTGTATTTCATCTTTTATCTATTGGTAGATTCAAAATGGAGCAACCTTTGTCAATATAGATAAAGCATTAAATCCAAGGGATGGAAATCCAGCTTTGTTAATTCAAGGTATTCCATCTTTTCACCAAAACAGTAATTGATAATATAGATTCTACCCATTTAATTATGCTTCTGTATGGCATTCAATACGTCCTGCGAGCTGTTAGCTGGTTCTTAAATTTGATGATTTGCTGTTAGATGATGGTGGTGGAATGGACCCAGAAGCAATGCGGCGTTGCCTGAGTTTTGGATTTTCAGATAAGAACTCGAAGACTGCTATTGGACAGTGTAAGAATAAAAATATTATTTTTCACTTTCTTTAGTTTTTACATTTGTTGGTGAGGAGTTGACTTGTAACCTTTCAGATGGAAATGGGTTTAAGACCAGTTCTATGAGACTTGGGGGAGATGTTGTTGTCTTCAGCCGCCACACAAAGAACAGGTTTTTCCCCCCTTTTTTTTCACTGTTAATGCTTGCTAGTTTGATTGGCAGTACTTTTTAAGCTCTTGTGTAATTCTGTAAAAACATAATGGCTGCCCCTTTATGCATACGTAATGAAGTAAGTCTGAGATATATACATAGGTACTGAAGTTTCAATGTGGCTCATCCCGTTCCCAAATGTG
Source organism: Fraxinus baroniana (assembly GCA_903798355.1). Taxonomy (NCBI): domain Eukaryota; kingdom Viridiplantae; phylum Streptophyta; class Magnoliopsida; order Lamiales; family Oleaceae; genus Fraxinus; species Fraxinus baroniana. The sequence continues at coordinate 21,169 of CAIGRO010138503.1, forward strand.
AGAAGTGCATAGGTGAAATGATAAGTCATATTTTGTTATGTCATTTATCGTCTACTCGGTTATTTTTCCTTTAACATACACCAAACTCCATCTCTCCTCTCAAAATATTTTGGAAGTGTCACTTTACACATTTTTTGACTCTGGCCAGGTATTAGTTAGGGCCTGCACAATGCAGTAATAATTAGAGCATGTTTCACTTAGCTTATTGCTAAATGGTAAGCCCAACTTTTTTCATTTTTGTAGGTCAATACCTACTGTTATAAGCCACAAGAAGCCAAAATATTGGGCTTATTATTTCGCAATAAGCGAATATGATATAAAAGAGCTGCAAAGGTGCCTCTTTTTTTTTGTTACTTTAGTACACATGCCAAACGGGACTCCCAGGCCGTGGGGTGTATGCCCTCCAAAAAATGATGATAATGGTAAAACTTAAAAGAGTCTGCTGAGACAAGTTTGAAGTCCTGTTATTGGATTCCATTAAGTAGGCCTGGTCATGGACCCGAGGCATAGGGTTGGCAGGTCGTCGGTTCAATTGGCGGTTCACTATTTCAACTGGCGATTCAATTTGAAATCAAAAATTTAAACAAAATAAATTTTTAAACTAAATGAGTCATTTGACAGGAACTTTGAAAGTTTATGTGAAGGAATGGATCTTAATCTAAAAATTCATTTAGCAATTGAAATGTTAAAAAATCTCTATCTTCTAATAATTAAATCTATTTTTTAATAATGTTTTCTTAGAATTATACAATTTGTTTTATATATTGATATATATTCCAGAGCATAGCATCATTAAGGCAGCCAAGTAGAAACAATTACGCACTTTCAAATTTAAGGTACTAGGTTTGAAACCATGTTATTAAATGCTATGTCATATCATTTTAGAATATTAAAAAAATGGCTCAGAATTGGCTGACCTGTTCAAAGCCTATCGGTTTATACAAAAACCTGCCTGATCACCTGGGTTTTGACCATCCTTTTGTAAAACAGTCCTATAACTCATCCATACCAGATTCCATGACCAGTTCATGTCCCCTGGCTGGACCAGCTGGTCCAGTCTGGCTCTGATAACTATGTTTCTTTCCTTTGGAAGATATATATATATATAAGATATCAAAAGAATCCATGGACTGGTTGTAATCCCTTTTTGTCCAAGAACAAAGGTTTAGGATTCACATCATTTGCTCCAATCAAGATTGGAAAGCTTAAAGTTTTGCATTGAAGAATACTGAAGCTTTTGAAATTCTAGATAAAGAAATTAATATGATCTTTGTACCAATTTTCAGAAGCACAAGTTACAGTGGAAACATTAGTCAATAAGCTATTTGCTCAATGCAATTGCATAAAAGACTTGAAACTTGATGGAATTTTGTTTAGAGGGGAACTTAGTCCATAGTTGATTTATTACAGAACCTGTTTCTCAGTCTCCTCCATGTAGCTTGATTGTTATATTCTTATGAAAGTAGCATGCGAATAATCATCTATGTCTTGCAATATATCGTACACTTATCAAAAGCAAATTCTTAATGTTTCATTAGATGCTCCACATGGTTTAGTGAATAATAATTACAAATGAGATTATATGCTTCTATCTGCCGTTCTTAATTCACTTTCCCAATGAATGTCATTCTCATTATCTTCTCACTTTTAACAAGACCACCGTATTGATATTATAATTTCTTTTCTTTTTGACCAGGAAATTAACACAAAGTGTAGGTCTTCTATCATATACATTTTTAATGCAAGCAAAGTACGACAGAATAGTGGTCCCTATGGTGAGTTCTGAGTTTTCAGGTCTAATTCTGTAGTTAGATGTACATGCTTTCATGTGCTTTTGTTCTTTTAGCTGCAGTGGGTTTCTCTGGTAGTAAAGCCTGGCTCAGTTGAATAGAAATGGAAGATTTTCTAACCTTTTAATCTCCTAGTTTGTCTGTGGAGTTTCCAGTGTACTCAAGTCTATTCAACATTTACTTGTGCTCATGCTTCATTTGCACTTCATGTGGGCATATTGACGTGATTGTGTAACTTCGTGGTGCCAGGAGACACGTTTTTTCTAACTTGACCGTCCAGTAGAACGTGATGTGAAATTATAGCATGTTTCGTAGGGCGGATTACGTAGTACTTAACAGCAGAAAAAGATGCTAAAATATTGTTCATTACATTGTCCAGTTTTTATCTGGTACTGCATTCCAAAAATGCACTTAACGTGCAGAAGCTGCTCAACGTTTATGTCTTTGAGTTCCCTGCTTTGGAGATGCAATAATAATTTTAATTATTTAATTGAGCCTACGTTTTGGAGAGATTTTTCCAAGTGAAAATGACTTTTTGGAAGATGTGTGGTTAAAAAGTGGGGATGTTATTGATTTCATAGAATGTGTTGTTGAAATGATTTTGGGGGGAAATTGATTTTTAAAAAAAATCTCTCCTAAACAAGCTCTGAATCAAGCGAGTTCAAATTTTTTCAATATTTTTTCTGTGAATCATGATAAACAACTTCATTCTCTCATTATTTTTAGTAGTATCATTAATATGTAGGATGTCACGGTTTGTAGATCTTTTGCTTTTAGATCAATGCACGTGCCGGGCACCCTCTTTAAGATCTCAGCTTATGTTCATATTCTTGCAGGTCGACTACGAATTCAACAAACAAACTGGCACATGGAATTCACTGCACAGTGAACAACATCTTAAGAATAACCTTTCCATATTGTTGCAATGGTCTCCATTTTCTTCAGAAGCAGAACTTCTGAAGCAAGTATGTATAACTTTTGGGAGCTTTTTTTTTTCCCTCTTTTCCTGTTCTTGTATGGACGTATTACTTTTCCATGAACCCTGTGATTTACTAGGTGCTGTGAGAAAATTGTTCCACCTAAGTTTATATTATCATCTTTACACCCACTCTCTCCTCTGCTGTGCAGTGTGATGATGTTGGCCATCATGGCACCAAGATATTGGTCTACAATTTATGGCATAATGATGAAGGGAAAATGGAGCTTGATTTTGAGTCAGATCCTGAGGTTTGTATTTACTCTTTATAGAGCTTTGGCGATGGGATGTACTGCAGTACCAGTTTCTGATGATGTGTTTTGTGTGAACCAATGGACTCAGGATATTTGTATTTCTGGGAAGGCGAAAAATACTGAAAAAGTAGGCACACGCAAGGCCATTAACGAACAGCACCTTGCTAACCGTCTTCCCTATTCACTCCGTGTAAGTTTGGAGGTTTATTATTTCACCTCTTATATAAATGTGAAGATATATTAGAGCTTTGTTAACAGATTGTTCCTTGTATTCTGCAGGCATATTTATCTGTTTTGTACTTGCGAGTTCCAGAGAACTTCTGCATACTTTTACGTGGACGAGTGGTTGAGTATCATAACATTGCTAAGGATCTCAAATTTCCAGAGTTTATACTATACAGACCTCAGAATGTGGAGGTTGAGAGAATTTTTAGCACTCTTATGTTGGATACATGACATAGATAATAGATAAGCTTACATTTTTATATACACAATGACAGAGATACTCCCTTGCGCAAAGTGACTTGCTATGACTGATGCACATATACAGTAGTGTAACCTAAAAATTTCATGTCTAATTAACTGCCAATTTCTTTTACCTGATTGCTATGTCAACCCTTTCCGCTAGCTGTTAGCCTATTACGCAATGCAAATTTTGAGAATATCATTTTCACTTTGCTGATTGCAGGGTTCTGTAATTACGACGATTGGATTTCTAAAGGAAGCTCCACATGTGAATATTCATGGTTTTAATATCTACCACAAGAATCGATTAATACTGGTGACTACATTTACTGAATTCATTAGACTTCTGTACTTTGGTAGCAGATGAAACTTTAATATTTGTTCACTTCTGATAGTTTTTCTTGCTCTGACCAAGTGAAATTAGCCATTTGGAAGTTACTGTTCGATGTTAAAGAAAGTGTCTTGATGTAACTATAAAATTGTAAAATTTCCAGTCAGTCCAGACGTCAATATGTATTCGAACTAAATGCTCTTACTTTCCCTTAAATGCTTTGTCTGCTATCCATCCTACAACCAATAAACTGGTAGGAATGATAGCAGTGTGATAATCAATAATCATGAAGATTGTTTTATGACTCGTGAATCCATTTGGTATATTTCCTTGACGTTGAATAGATTTATTTGTCCCCCTAGATATGCAAGCTATGTTTACTTTAGACAGTAATTTTTCTTGCATGCTTCCACTCAAGCGAGTACTGATTTCTGTACGATAAATAGCTAGAAGGACTTCTCGGTGTTATGTGAAACTTTTGTTAGTTCTTTATGTTGCATGCTGTGTGAAATCACGGACCTTATTATACTTTTAACATGATGTTGTTTTGAAGGTAAAGATAATTTTAATAATGACAGTGTGGATAATGATAATCTTTGCAAGTTTCTTGCAGTTAACTCGTCCCGAAATTGTCAAAAAATGTCTTCTTTCCCTCTTCAGTCTCTCCCCCTCCCTCCCAACATCCCCTCTCTAAAACGAAAGAAACAATATCTTTCACTATTTTATGTTTTCTACAACCACATCTTACATCTCTGTTCTGGTCACTTTGCAGCCATTTTGGCACGTTGTAAGCTATTCTTGCAACAGAGGCAAAGGGGTTGTGGGTAAGAAATCCATATAATGTTGCATTCGATATTTTTATCCTGAATTGTCTTTAGTTGGTGTTAAGTGAGTTGCTACTGGGCATGACAGGGGTTCTGGAAGCAAATTTTATCGAGCCGACTCACAGTAAACAAGACTTTGAGAAGACACCAGTTTTCCAGAAGCTTGAAACTCGTCTGAAAGAAATGACACAAGAATACTGGTAAGTGATTTGTTTACATGGAGTAACTTCTTGACTTATCAATGTGACTCTTGGACGAGCAATGATACGAAATTTGTAAGACATTTATCTGATTTTTGTACCATTCATAGTTTATTTTTATTTTTTTTTTATGAGCAAGGAGGTAGGACTATTCCCCTTGTCTCCTTCACAAGTAATATTGTGCATTCTATTTAGAGTAAATTTGGTGTTCTTGAGGCTGTATCCTTGCGTTGTGGACTTCCGTTATTTGTTTACTTTATGCTTTAGATGATTTGACATTATGCTGATAAGCAATATTGAAGCCTGACAGGGATTATCATTGTGGACTCATTGGTTATCACCAAGTTAAAAAAAATCCCCCTGCAACAATGACTTCAAATGGTTCTTTTAATTCTAGACAAGATAGTGGTATGTTTCAACCCGTTTTGTTGAGTAGGGACTCCTCAGGTTCATATCATCAAAATTCACTAGGTAAAAACTCATACGATGCTGACACTTTACATCCTTAAATTTTTCTACTTTGATAACCTAAATCATATTGCACAGGTGAACCTTTAAAAAGGAAAGAACGTGATCATACAGTAGAGCCTGGAAGGGTGAAACGGAAGGGAGTTGAGTCCAGAACTGCCACTGCACACAAGCAAGATGTACAGGTATTGTACTTGTAATCAATCCCTTTGTTTCTTCACGCCAACCATCACCTCCTCTCATTTTAGTGGTTATATATTTTAAATTAACTGAGAATGAATTAACTGATGTTAACATAAAATCACATCCACTAAGAATAATCAAACCCTTACTATTTTTGATCTTATAAAAACTCCACTTCTGTGTCCTACCAGTCACATCCAAGGGAAACACAAGCAAATTACTAGTTACACCAAAATAAAAACCAATTATCGATTAAATGATGTCGATAATATGTGAACAATCATTTTCTTTAATATAATATCGAAGTTAACATGCAACCATCAAGAGGACAAAATTGATATTTGGTTTTTTGGACGGTGGCGGCAGCATCTGATGATGGTAGCTTTTGGTGTGGGCTTCAGGAAGATGCAGTGGAGTCTAAAGGAGAAGATATGCAGGGTTGATAGAGATGATGATGCACGAGGTTAGTGAGTAGAAGAGTGAGGTGGGATTATGGATGGTGGGGGATGTTGGTCGGAATGATGAAAAGGGCATAATTAACCTTAGAGGTTGGATCTAGCAAAAGTTGGCCGAAAGGCACTCAAACTTAGATGGGTGACGGGGGAGAGACAATGATGGGCTGAAGTTGGCAATGGGGGGATTTTGGTGGTGATCTCAGGTGAATGGTGACAATTTGTAGCAACTAGAGGTGCGGTTGAGAATACGAGATGATTCTGGGAGGTACCTTGAATGGCCATTCCTTTGAGGATGGGGATTCATATACTTGAATGGGAAGATTTGTCCACGAGAGCTGTCTTTCTCCATTTAAATTGACTTATCAATCATAAGAAAGAAAAACACCTTAAATGGCTTATATTCCTCAAATATATTTTCTTTTTGAATACACAATCTACAAACGTGGTACGTGTATATGGTTCCTCGATCTTGCTGGCTGCAATTTTTTTCCCTTGTGGAAGCAAGCAGTTTCCTCTTAAAGTAAATAGACGAAAAGCTATAATGTTTTGTTTGGAATACAACTTCACATTTTGAATTTGATTACCATTTCTACCTTGAAGTGAAGATTGGGTGAAGGTTTTAATCATTTGCTATTGCATACTGTGCACTATGTTCTGGTCCACTCATTTTCTTTGGCTGTTTCACGAGCATTGCCCTCTTGCATTAGATGTTTTTTTTCTTCGGGTTTTCTTCCACGTGGAAGCTAGCTGTGATGTAAAGAATCTCCCACTGATACTTTTGCTTACTCGTAGCGTGCCGTTGGCCCTGCAAATCAGATGGTAGACCAAGAAGCTGCAATCATAATGGAAGATAACCAAACACTCCATGCTAAGTAAGTATATCATAGATGCGCTGTACTCACTGATCATGCTTATGAGCATGCTAAGCACTTTTGGCTAAGCCTAAAAGAAAGTGAATTTTTTTTTCTCTCCAAACATGTTTGGATAACTTGCATTTTTATAAGCTTTTTAAAAGCAATTCTTAACATATCCAACCCGAATTTGTCTAACCTGTGTTATGGACTGAGACTTCTATTAGTCCTTACACTACCATCTTTCGTCTGCATTTCAGATGCCAGGAGTACGAAAAGAGGGAGGAAGAACTCAATGAGAAGGTATTTCAAACCACTGACCATGATAGAATATACGGATTTTGTATTTTAGTCTTAGACAAATTTTGAGAAGTTTTCAATTCAATGAATGCCGTTGAGCATCTTATAATAAGATAAAGAGATGTGCTTATCTAGGCCATATTAATTTCTTATCACTATACCCTACTTAGAAAGTCGATATACCCTCAACATTTTGTGATTGTTTCTACAGGTGAATCGTCTGAGGAAGGAGATAAAGGATGCACAACACGAGTATGCCCGATTACTAGTTGAGTCGAAATTATTGGAGAAAGTTAAACGAGAAAATAAAGCTGTAACTTAGATTAGTTTTGCTTCTTATCCTTCCTTTGTAAATGATTGTGTTTTCCTTGCTTGAAATGCTGTTTTTGGTTACCTCTCCTAGCACGGAAATTCTGCTGAGAAAACACTAGTGTGTGTGGTTTTTTTTTGGTACTCGGGTTTCCAATAGGTTCAAACGAACTGAAAATATCTTTCTTATCATAACAGTCGGTGTAAGTGGATTTTAGGGATGACAAAATGTCACGACCAGTCTAGCCATTGCCATGTCGTCCCTTGCATTGCCCCTTCCGAATGTGGTGGGGATGGGGAATATGGTTTCTGTCCTGATTATTATTTTATGTTTTTAAATTTAAATTGTATATAAGAAAAATAATAATAATAATAATAAGAAAATGAGATGGGAAATGGGGATATCTTAATCCGCGTTCCATCCTAACCCCTTTTGTTCCTGCCCCCCCCTCTTGGTAATCCAGTGGGGAATGGGGAGGGTTGTCACAGCCATACCCTGCTTTGCTTCGCTCCATTGCCATCCTTAGCGCACCCAATTTGGTGTTTTTAACTGAACTGTTTTAAGGAAAATTCAAACTTAGATGAAATCATTTAAAATAAGCTTGGTGTTGGTTGGGTTGGTTCTGGTATTCCAATGTTCGGAATTAACCATTATACTTTGGATATTCTGTAAATGTAATCATTCGGCTCCATATAATTATTGGAACCAAATTTAAACTCAAACCATCGGTTTTGGTTCGAATTCGATTCTATCTGTATCATTTTTTTAAAAAAAAAAAAAAAAGAAAGAAAAGTTTAGCTGATAATATTAATTATCTTTCCAATATTTAGCAAAATTAGAAGAGATAAAATAATTTACCAAATATATATTTCTACATTTTCTTAATTTATTACAGATGTGCCACAAAATAGCTTTCTTAATTTAAAGCATTCAATTTTGTTTACAGCTTTGTGTACGACTCAAGAAAGTCATATAGAGCAATCGGAGCATAAAGTACGATCAAAAGTGGCTATAAACTGAAGAGAAATGATTCATATATTCAAATGATTGAACCTGATGGATTACTACTTCGGCTATGCAAACTGAATCTGATTAATTGCTACTTTGGCTATGCAAACTAGCTATTTGATGGGCTTTACAAATTTGCTATTTGTTGAGTTAGGATCATTGGATCAGAGGGTAAAAAAACTTGAAAAAAATGATAAAATTCGATTTCAAAGTTGGGTATTCGTAGTTTTAATTCAAGAACCAAGAATCGATCTGCCCAGTTAGTTCTTGAATCTCAATTTTGGTTCTTTTTTTTTTTTTTTTTTTTTTTNTTGTGGAAGTTTCGGTTAACCCCCACCCCCCAAAAAAAAAGTTTAAATAATTCAAATGAGTTAAAAATGAGAATTATGTTAATGGACATTTAAACATACAAGCAACAAAACATGACAAATTATGTGGACTAACAATCTGCTAGAATCAAATCATAATATTATGAATTACTTCATACAACTATTGATAAAAGTCACTAATCTTGGATATAATTGCTTGTTTAAATTTTAAAAGAATTGATTTGCTCATTCGAGCTTGTTGAATTTTGGTACCAAGTCGGATCACTTGATCTAAAGAACCTCTATTATTAACATACTAATTACCACATAGAAAAAAAAAAAAAAAAGGGAAGAGAGTCATGTCAAATAATTGGCGCCACAAATAAAAAAAATACAATCGGTTCAATAAATAAACTCAATTGCTAAAATAAGGCAAATGAAGCTACTTCATGGAATTACTTATTACATTCTAGTTCAAACCATACCGTTTTTCCAAAACTACGATTTCACCCCCGTTAGATCCCTATTTTTTAAATCACATTTTTCTTTAAATTCATTCTCAATCACACATTTTATAATTCTCACGACTTTTATCAATTTACAATCACATTAAATTAGTTGAAAATTTGAAATTTACTAAAGAAACTTTAATTTTTAATTTTTTAACAAAACCAAACCAAACAGGGTCTTGAATTTGATTAGGCAGTTTTCACAACCTTAATAGGTAGATCGAAACATAAAAATGGGGCTTTATTTAATGATGATTATTATTGGAATTTATTTGCAGTCACCATATTTTTGTTCAGTCATTTTGCTTCATATTTTTGCCAAGATTACGTTGGAAATAAAAATTGGGAACAATACATAAATACTACATATTAAAATTACATTTCAAAATTAACAAACTTGTTAAATTA
>CAIGRO010138506.1:0-15146 GCA_903798355.1 Fraxinus baroniana
TGCATCACAATCTTGCCAATTACCTCAATAGTCCATTGACATGTCATAAAACATAACTATCCATCCAACTCACTGCCCCAAACATTTCATGTTCTATAAGAAAAATTAGACAATCCATCCACTCATTTCTGTGCTGTAAGGAAAAGAATTTAAAATGATAAATGCACTTTACAGTTACAGTCAAGGTTGCAGCAAAAAGGAAAAATAACAACTATCATTTCCTGTACACAATAAAAACTGCCAGCACTTTGTAAGGACACAGATTTCCTTCACCAATGCATATACAAGGAAGAATGGGAATATATTGAGATTGTTTAAGCAAGATAGTTGTATATCTGAGGGTTATTTTTGTCACGTTCCATATACTCCCGGTCGATGAGGCTCTCAATCCTTTTCTTCAAGTCGGTCGGTTTTATTGGAAACTTGAGCTGTTTCACAAAAGTAAGATGATATTCATTTTTAATTTGCATAAAGCGCAAAAATATCGTAATGGCACAAGAAATTGACCTGTTGAAAGAGCTCAGTTATTAAGAGTGTATGACTAAGAACTTTTCTAGTCTTCATTATCCGAACAATAGCAGCATCAACCTGCACCAACAGTTGCACAGTAAACTAAATTAGTGTTGCTGCAAAAACAAATAAAGGAATTCCGAACGTTTTGCAACAGAATTTTCAAGAATGTGATAGGATGTCTTAAATAAACCTGGTATTGACGGTCTTGGAACACCCTTTCTGTGGTGCTCGTGTTTTCCTCGACTGTTTCCTTCATCTGGATGGCATTTACCTGCTCAAATCAAGTAAACTTAGCTCCAACATTACATGGTGAGATTCATTTAAATGAAAGTAATAATAATATAAAACCAGGTTACCTTTATACGATATAGAGGAGCAGTGAATTGATCATTGAACTCAAAGGAGTCGTTATCCTCCACGTCTTTCCCTTTGGGAATCTGCAAGGACAAATTTTTCTTGCAACTGAGAATTATCTGCAATCATTCAAGGGGCTTTATAAAATTTGGTGCGACAATGACCACTCACTTTCTGAAGAACACGAAATTTTCCACATGCAAGGGATTGCAAAGTCCTCCTCAGCTCTTTATCTTCAATGCCAGTAGATTCTTTAATATCTTGGAAGCTGAACTTTTGTGCATCATTAAACAGCATCAACACGATGGCCTGGGCAATTTAACAGACAGATGCACCAAGATGTAGAATCATTTAGACTCGTTACTAGGATTTATTAAAAATAGAAGCAGAGACTTAGAAACAGACAAAGCAACCAGGATTGAAAGATAACCAACCTGAAATAGAGAAACTGCCAGCTCCTTTTTACCTTTAGAGAATTCAGATTTCAGCACACATTGACCCAATGAGTTTTGCCACATTAACCGCCTCCCACTGTACTTGCTTAGATAGAACTCTTTAAAAATATCCTGAAAAGTAATTGCAGTAACAACATGGGGTTATCTTATAAAATTGTATGCATGTCATTAAACTTGGCGGCGAAAATGCTCTAGCTTGTGACAAACCTGATACATGTTCAGTTCATGGGGTAGCCTAACATCCATGGGAGGATATGTTGGCCAATACCTGCAGACATTTACTCAGAAAATTTGTATGCAAGAAAATTATGTAAGCTTGAGAGCAATTTAAAAGTAATGAAAGGTTTCCACCAACCCTGTTGTTAAGACGTGGACACTCATCTCGATTCCTGATGGGAGCTTTGTCCTTGCTTGGGATGATTGCTTGAATGATTCATTAATCTCTTTTGACAATTCAATATCCTGGAGAAAAGAGACAAGATATATGAAATTTCTGTCAGATATATCAATTTAAAACTATGTCTGATGGAGAAGCCACGACTGGTAAATGTAGTATGCCGATTGTGAAGAATTTAATATCACCATATATGATCACGGTGTTAGTGAGTGTAGGTATTTAGGTTCGATAATTAACATCAAAAAGAAAGAGGACTTGAAGATGATGCGTGTATAGAATTAGAGCGGTTGGATGAAATAGAAAAGTGATACATGGAAGATCCCCATAACATAAAAAGGTTATTTATCCAAACAGTTACTAGTACCAAGTGTTTAACAATGAAAGGACAAAATATCCATAAGATAAACAGCAGCAGAAATGAGGATGTTAAGATAGATGTGTGGCCATAATAGAATGGATAAGATAAGAAATGAGGATATATGTCATTGTCAACATTGAGAGAGTATCAATTTAGCATAAATTGTGAGAAAGATGACTTGAGCAGTTGGGATATGTTGTGTAGACCTAAAAAATGGCACATTCACAAGTGTAGTGGTCTTAGTAGAGCAAGTTAGAACAGAAAGAAACGAGGATATAACTAATTCAGGAATAAGGTTCAATTTGTTACTGTGATCACAATTCAATATCCTGGAGTAAAGTTCTCAAGATCATTTAACTAATAATGTCAAACTCTAGTGAAATGATCATATTGAGTCTTGGATGGATTTATTGATAGTTTTGACAGGATCACAGGATTTAATTTTATGTCTCTCTTTGTAAACTGCTTGTATATGGCTTCTCATCAGATGAAAATGACAGCAGAGTTTGAATTTATTCAGCAAGACAAATCAATAGTCGTAAACTAAGGTCCACTACTAATGCACTAAAGTACTTTGCAGCTTCAGAAAAAAGAAATCAATATAAATCTTTTGGTCAAGAGACATCCTGCAATTTATAATTAAATGATGTGCTGTAAGAGACGATCTACAGTTCAACAACAGTATAACAAACTCTGCAACTAGAGAGAACAAGATACATAAGACACTTGAGACCATTTGAAATAAGAGTGCATTTGGTGTGGTACAGTATTACATAATAAGAAATGACAAGTACATCACAGTCATTTTGAACAATGTTACACACCTTGAACATTCCTTCAAGTTTATTGGTAAATTGGCTTCCGCACTCAGTTTTCAACTGTAATAAAAATGTAAGTGAGCATGAGCATAGAGGCTAAAAGTTTTGGGGGAACTTGGGAAATAATAGAAGTTTTACTTTGGTAATCATGGACTTCTCTGCATCAATACTGGCACTTCTACCCAACAAGAGCCTTTTTGCAAGATCTTTCTTATAGAATGCTTCAAATACATCCTTACCCTAAATGAGTAAAAGAACAGACATGAATTTTAGATATAATGGATGGCCAAATAGGCAGCAAAATTAACAAATGATCAACAGCAAATTCCAGTACCAATCTGTCAGTTATGGACATTGCCTTTTTATTCTTTTCTTTTCCTGTCTTTTTCGATTTTTCAATTAAAAAATTATAAGGTCAGGTTAAATAATAGTACACCCATACTACCTGTATAAATCTGAATAAAACCAAGACTTTATCCAGTGTGCCCTCCAATTCCTCCTCCGATGTACCCTTGTTTCCAGCACGAAGCTTCTCATCCACAAATTTGGCAATTAGCTCAGCAGGTCGGTTCTGGAATACAACGCCACTATAGGTCATCAAATATGGTCATTGAGACTATAAATAAAAACCAAGTCCAACTGACATGCTGATTCACACAAGGATGTAACTAAGGTACACTCTGGGATTGAGAAACAACAAGAATCACTGCATCCTTACCTACAGCATCCAATTAAAATTTCAAATTACCGAACTAATAATTCATCCCGCACCCGCAGAATAAGCTAAAATGTCAAGCTAGAACGTTCTTTTGCAAATGCAGAGTCCATAGCAATAGTTACTCGCCTACTCATATCTGTCCTAGGATTCCAATACATTTCAGCTTATCCATATATATCAATTTTTTCTGGTGTCAAAATTACTTTGTTGAATGAACGTTGACTTAATTTTTTGCATGTTCTTGATGCGCTTCCACAAAAGGGATAAATAAGTTTCCAAAAATACTTTGATCCCCAAATTTGGCATATCCTACTTTCACACAATTCACATGTACAACTTCATAAGTACAATTTTTTTAGCAAGTTATGAGCAGGCAAACCAAACTAAATTCATGGTGAATCAGTTTTACCTGGCGGAGATTAATGAGATGCTCAAATGCATCTTTGATGGTATTGCCAAATGATTCGTTTTTAAAGAAGCTTTCTTCCCATATTCTATCAAGATTTGCCTTAAATTCCATTAAACTTGATACTATATCTTTCTCCTTCTCTTCATCCATGACAACGCCATGCCCAGTTCCTCGGATATATAGACTAAGGGCCTGCCTTAATGATTCAAGGGCATTGACCCTGGAGAAAAGCAAATGCATTCTTTGAAGGTCCTCAATACGCTTCCCATCCATCAGAGTCGTGAAACCCTAGACATATAGAACAGATGTACGGTCCAAGAGATAAATAAGCATAGGAAAAGAAGTGACAAAAGAAAGTGAGAAAATGGTTCATAGACACCTTATCAAGAATTGCAGATATATAACGTTCAAGGAGCTGCGTCTCTACAGTGGCTACTAACTGCTTTCTTGTACTCGGGTCCAGGTAGATTAAGCATCTTTCATGTTCTTCTTGCAACCTTATCTGGACGAACATAGATAACCAACTATATCAGTTATTAATGTTATTGGAGGATATAACAAACTAAAAGTAGATCTGCATATTGGGTGGGGGGAAGTGTTTACAATCTAAAAGCTGGAAATTTGGAAGTTAACAATACAAGGACAGCCAAAATTGTTTCCATTGTCAATGTATGAGATGGATAAAGCAGAACGAACGCAAACCTCTACATGTTTTAAGTAATCCGGAACATCTGATTGCTGCATGTATTTTACACCTTCGGCAGCATAAAATTCAGCCGTTCGTTCAAGGAATGGCTTCTCAAAGCTTTCAGCATACATTCCCAACGAAGTAAACATCTTCAGAAGATGGTTAAGGAGTGCTCGGTCAACTGCTTCACCTAATCTATGAGGTAAAAAACAAAAAAACAAAAAAACATTTTTAAGGGAAATCATGAAGAAAAAAATGAACTATAAACTTTGCTTTACTTAATTATACTCAATGGTAATATTTTGCCACTTCTATTTCTGAGGCGAAACAAGATTTACACGGACTAAGGTGGTAACTGCATAAATGTATCCATCCACTATCAATAAATTCTGCATGTAATAAATGATAATTGATATGGTTTCAATAATTTGGAAATTACCTCTCGCTCTGGATCATTTTTAGAAGGCCAAACACAGTTTTGTGCTCCACTTCTGATGCAAGAGAAAGATGTTCACAGAAAAGTTGCAAACCCATGTCCCACAGTGAACGCACATTTGGTGTCTGCTTTACATATGTTCTATCAAGATATAATGCTATGCCACGAATCATCAACATCTGGTCACAAAAATCTTGCCAGCATTTCTCAACAAGTGATAAGAAAACCACCAGATCTTCACTTTGGCCAACCAAAGATTGTAGTACAGCAGACGTGTGCGCTTCACACTCCTTTTCAATTCGTTGATATAGACTTCCCCCCATCTTGTGCAGGCAAAGGTCATTGACCGCCTAGAATAAAGTTGTTCGGTTAACATTCAAGAAACATGATATAACAAAGCAAACTTATAACAGTACTTACCTGATAGAGCCTCTCCAGGTCACATGAATCTGGTTGTTTCAAAAATATGGCCCTGATAGCAGACTTGAGCTTCGCCCATGTATTTTCTTCGAAATCGGTTGGCAAGGTTGGTTTAGCTTCAGAGACACATATTATGAAATATATTATTAGAGTATTAATATTCATTAAGTCATGCCAGCAGACTTCAATCAATTTTATTCCAAAAAGACTATGTATATCAGCCAAAAAACTTGTTTTATCACTCTTTAGTATTGGCACGGGCGTTGATAAATGTTAGACATTAAAAGCTAGCTTTCTGGCTTTTCTCTTTTAGTTTTTTCTGAGAGCATTGATAATAAGCATGTAGTACAGTAAACCTGAAATATTTAATAAATGCTCCCCTTCCAGTGACAAACTTCAAATATTTCTACTGAGTATGTTTACCCCATGTAACTTCAGCTACACAAAGATTGCAAGAACACTTCAATGGGTACTCCAAGCATTAGAAATTGCACAAATGAAGGCTATCCTCACAGTTTATACGAAAAAACGAAATACTTAGGCATGTACATCTACAAACATCTTCACTTTCTTTAATTCATGCATAAAGCTCTTATGTTCCTTCATAATATTTCCTTTATCTTGTTAACTAAAACCAGTAGAGTCGTGTATCCCAAGCCGTCCTGCATTTTGAACATTATCACTGTTCATTCACCAGAATTGATGGTGTAAACCATCTCAGAGTTTATGAAGATGGAGATACTAATTGAAAGAAGTTGGCGAAATTCATATGTACATCAATTATTGAAAAAAAATTACTTAATCCATTGAACGCCTTATATCTCAGAAACACATTGTTAGTCTTTCAAGCGTATCCTATTTATTGGCCCTCTTTTTGTGAATGCACTCCAATCTATTGAATTATAAATAATTTAATTAATCGTCTCAATTCCCAAAAATGATGCCTTGATTTCTAAATAAACTGCCACGGGGAAGAACAGAACAACAAAAATATTAATGTCTTAACAAATAAATCGTTAAGGGAAGTACAAATCTCAATCTAGAGGCCTTTAGTTAAGGGACACTACTTGGGCATTTATCAAAGAGAGTGTCATCATATTTAACGAAAATGACCAGGATAATTCTTATTTCTTCCTCTCTTTTCACATTTACCGTGAAAATTTCTTATATATTTATTATATTGCATGAAAAATTTCTCCAGCTCCCCATTAGAAAATCCATCGCTGGAACTTTGATCCATTTCGACTTGTATATTTCTTGCTTCTTGATACTTTAAGTTTCAAGGTTTTCATTCATAAATAGATTCTTGCACAAATAATTTCATAAAGCATCAAAGTAAAACAAATTGACCATGTGACACAGGCATTGTTACGATGAAAGTGATATTAAGGAATTTTGCTCCTTAATCTTGAGTTATTGAAAAAATGTATCCTGACTGGAAGAAATAGCAAGTAGCAATGCCAGATGATGGCCTTTAATAAGATGCTGGTCAGAACACCATTGAAAGATGATCAAAAGAATTCATCTAACTTTTCAGTTAATTACAACGGTCATATGCTCTTTGACATTCATCAATAACTGATTTCCAGAGCATTCAATTAACAATTTAGAGAAATTCAAATGTTAGCTCAAATTGCAGATACACATGAGCGTGGGAAGAAACCAAAAGGCAGATTGCACTATTTTTACTTGTCTTCTATTAGTGTGGATTACACATAACGTGTCACAGAAGTTCTCAAATTCTTACCCCCATCAAAACAAATAATGTGCAAAAACTGTACAAATATGTTCCAATTGCTTATCAGATCCATCTACTCTCGCATCATAATAAACCCCAGCTGAATTCGCCACTATTAAGGAAAACTAGAACTTAGTAAAGAGAGAAAAAATAAAAACTGACAATACAGAACACCAAAATTATTGAATCGAACCATTTCTTTGTTCCAGTGGAAAAGTTCACATGGAAGATAAAATCAATAAACAATCCATTCGACTATTCCCACAATTCCTGATTCAAGATGAATTTTATCTATGAATTATTAGTGTTATTGGAAGTTGCAAACCCTGCGTTCCTAGAAATAGAGTTAAACACCCAGATGCCGACATACAAAAAGCACATAATTCCAAAATTAAAATCACTCGTGTGCCCATCAATATTTTCCTAATTTATTGCCCAGTGCCAGCTTTAAAGCCTAAATTTGAATCTCAAGCCGATCAATCAAACAATTGTAACCCTGCCACTTTTACCTCAATAGCACCCGGAAAGAAATTGAAAGTTACAAAAAAATGGCCGATCATTAGGCAGAAGTTTGCAGTAATTAAATCCATTAATGAATTTCACAATCAGAACAAAATTGAAGAGAAAGAAGTGAAAATTAAACCTTTATTGAGCTTAATGACGAGTCTTTTTGCCGGCTGCGGAGGCGTGGCCTTCTTCCGCGACAAATTAGCAATAGTCCCACCTTCGTGGCCACCAACAGCTGCAGCCCCGCGTCCTGACGAAAGGGACCCTTCCAGAACGTAACTAGGATCATCTTCGATCATGGGAGAGTGAGCAGGGGTGTCGGCAAAGTGAACGTGAGGGTTAATACTTTGCTGGCCGTTTTTGTTGCTGTCGGGTGAGCAAGCGACAGACTGCGACTTGGCCTTCTTCATTGCTGGAAAAATTGTGGCTCCGCTACTTCCAGCAGCGGCGTCCCTGGTGGCGGTGGCAGTTGTGGAGGTGGAGGAGCAAGGAGATGAGCGCTTACTGGGGTTGGTGGAGGTGGGTTGCGTCATATATATTAGAAGAGAGAAATCTCAAAGAGAGCTCATTGCAAGAGAGATAAAGCAGCTATTTAAATGAGGTAGAAGAGATAAGTAAAAATTCTGACGTGAAGTCTAATTTGGCTCGACTCAACTCGACTAATCGACTCATCTTATGAGTCATTCCGTGCTTGTAAATGGAGTCAGTCGATCACGAGTTGGCTTGCTTCAAAATATTTCATCTCGCTTCACCTTACCAACTCGTTATTTAGTGGAATGAGCCGATTCTATACACAAATCATGTGACTCGCTTTTTCTTAATATTATTTTCTTTTTTAAAAAAAAAGTTAAAAATTACACTTTTACTCTCAAAGTATAATAAAAACGTGAATTTACAAGTAAATGATAAATCTATAGTCAAGGCTCGCAAGTGGAAAGATTGAACTTGCTCGTACTCGAATCAACTAGTTCTCACACTTAGCTACCCAGATTGGCTCGTTAGCTAGCTTGTACGAGTCAATAAATGACTAGTATGATATTTTTGCTGCTCAACTTGCACTTACAACTTACGTAAGATGCAAGTCGAACCTGACGAATATCTCCTAATAAAAATAAAATATTTAGGGATTGTTTAAACCCAATATTTTTCAAAAAACGTATTTTGTAATAGTGTTATGAAGGAGATTGTGTGGTTAAAAAATAAAAATAATAAAGTTTTAAATTTTCATATAATATTATTTTATTAAAAATATGTGGTTAAAATGTGGTCAAATCATTGTTAAAAATGTATTTTGATGAAAAAAAAATAAAGCTCAATCATGGGCTGTTAGTGGACTTATCTACTGAGCAGATAGCGGACTGTTAATGGCCCAAAAGGAGCAATGAATGTGAGCCCAAACTATACAAACTGGGTTTTTTAAGATAACCCACTTTTCTGCCTTTGCTTCAAATTTACAGTAAAATAAATAGAGAATAATTCATAACTCTTACATATAAAAATCACATTTGAAAACTAACACTCCCTAAAGTATTTTATAAACCAGGCGATAAATCAAATTATTAAGAGGGTGTTTGGTGCAGATTAAAATTAGATGGACTTTGCTACACTACCCTAAGCATTTACATAATGCTTTACCTAATGGCCAAATGGCGCCGGCGCCCACCAATAGGGTGGGCGCCAGGCCCACCCGGCACCCACCCAATAGATGGGCGCCATTTGGCCATTAGGTAAAGCATTAGGGTACACCAAGTTTTTTCCAAATTAGATTTTAAGTGGATTGTGATAGAAGTTTTTGAAATGTGTAGTTGAAAAGATGTGAAACCCACGAAAAATGTGATTGATATTAATTGTTTGACTTTGACTTAAATTAAAATCAGATTTTAATTTGGCTCAAATAGGTCCTAAATATATAATTATATATAATATATATTTATTCTCTCTATATATATCAATTGACAAATTCAATTGACCTCACCCCCACCCGACAGACCCAATCCCACCCTACCTCACTGTAGAAAACTTCAAAAATTAAAAATATTCTCTCTCTCTCTATACATAAGCTCTCTAAAAATGATTTATTTACAGGTGGTGGTAATGATGAGGCGGCGCTATGTTTAGAAAATAGATGTGTGGTGGAGGTGATGGTGATGGTGCATTGCAAATGATAAAAGTGAATCCGAGTTGATCAATTTAATGGTGGTGGTGGTAAGGTGGTGGCAACGTTTTGAGTAATGTGTGATGGCAGTAATTTTGCATTGTAGTTGACGAAATTTGTGATTGTGTTATATTTGACCAGATTTATTACTTGTGACCATACATGTGTTATATGTAACTAACCGTGACTAGACCGTCTGTGACAAAGTCACTCTAATTTGTGACTGTGTGTAACTAAGTAATTGACATGTGTTATCTGTGATTAATTGTGACCAAATTTGTATTCGGTGTGATTGTCTGTGATGAAATCGGTCTAATTTGTGACTCGCTGTTAATCTAGTTACAAACAATCACAATGAAGACAAAATTGATCACAATCAGTAACAATAAACACATACTTGATCATAGATGATCACCACAAACAAATTTGCACACACCGCAGACCAGCACTACAATCCACCATCACTCATCACTACCATCACCTCCAACGAATCACCACTACCACTTTCAACTAAATTTCACGACTATAAATAAGATCATCATTGATATGTGTTATCCATGACTAACTGTGATCAACTTTGTCTTCAGTGTGATTGTCTGTGACCAAGTCAGTCTAATTTGTAACTATATGTAACCAAGTCACATATAATCAAAGTTAAACATAGTCAAGATAGAACCATTAACAACAACAGATCAGAATTACAGACACTCCTAACACTGTCACACCCGATTACCGACACCACAGACACTCCTAACACTGTCAAGAATCAAACTCACACCACCTCACCATGACCACATGCACCACCAACAACATAACCTTTGCTGCCTACACCATCACTAATAGAACCATCAACAACAACAGATCAGAAAATCACTGACACCATTTGCAAAACACCAACAACCATCGCTAACCATTTTCAAAGAGGAAAAAAGAAAAACTAGTAAAATTACATCAAACGAAGAAAAATTACATCATTGAAACTAAAAACAAAAAATTACAACAAACGAAGTAATTATACTGAATGAGATTGCGGATTGTGGTTGCGGATTGTAACTATGAATTAATGTATGATTATAAACAAAATAGTAAATTTTATGCCTCAAAATCGAGACTCAAGAAGAAGCCCACACCTCAAAATTGAAGCACTATGTAAGTGGCCGAAACCCTAAAGTTGAAGCATAGGCAAGTTGCTAAAGTTCTGAATCGAAGCACTATCTAAGTGACTGAAGTTCTGAAGCCAAAGCAATATATAAGAAGTCAAAGAAGAATTCGAAACTCTCTATCTCGAAACTCTTGACACTGAAAACCTCCAATACGAAGCTCCATTTGGCCAAAACCCTCTCTTCAATCCGAAGCTCCCTTGGCTAAAGCCTTTGCTGTCTTTTAGAGGATCTGCATGCAATTTTTAGGAATGATTGATATAATATTTGTAATAACGAATGTCAGAATTGTTAGCATAGGGTATAAGGTAGCTGACCCGTTGTCAATTAAAAGTATAGCAAATTAAGTTATGTAAGGCTTTGACCAGGGAGGTGAGGCTACGTGTTCCTCATCCAAAGGTGAGGCTTTGAATCTAATGCAACTTTTTCACACTTCAAACCACACCTGATCTTCTCTCTTGCTTATTACATATTTATTTGCTTGAGTTTAGATTATTTTCACTTTGATTGAGTTTGTTGTGATTGTTAGTCAAATATGCAATCACAATTAATCATATTGTCGTTGCCCGAATATTTTTGTTTCGCGCCGTAAAGTATCTCTCATGTCCATAAACCCCATCATTTTTCGTCCAAGTCTCTAGTCAAAATGTGTTGAAATTTACTTGCATGGACACGTGTGGGCTTGACATCTGTTGTCCACATGACCATTACAAAAGACGAGGTCAACAGTAACAATAAATTTTAAAAAATCAAAGCTAAATATAAAAATAGCAAGTCATTATTTAATTTTTGAATTTAATCTAGAAAAAATAGTAGATTTTTAGTTTTTTTAGTAATTTATTTTTCATTGGATAACATGGTTATTTCATTCAATCTTTGTTGTAACATAATTGGTCAGAGATAAGTTTTGATCAATTTCAATTTGAAGAAACTTCTTTCTGCTAAAACAATTGTAGTCAGTATGGTTAGAAAATTTTTGTAAACAATACAAGCATTTGAAAAACAACCATTCATTTTCTTCAAATAATGGAGCATGTACCATAGTTATATATAACACATGAGATAGAGTGGTAGACCATTTACAGAAAAATAACAATGTCAGCAATTAAAAAATAGTGAATGAACCAAAGGGCAATGAAAAATTCATAAGAATGGTAACATAAATAGATACATAATACTTAATAAATCAATGGGTAGTACTATATTCATGAATCCCACATATGTTATAATTAATAAACCAAAGACAGACCACTGTACACAATCAAATAATCAAAAGAATAAATTAATCAATTATCCCTCATAAACCAAAGGCAAATCCATAAATCATAAGCCAATAAGATAATAATATAATCAATTACATAAACAAATTACAATTAATTTATACATAAAGATATACAGTCCTTCAGAAATAGAGACATAGTGCATAAATTCATAGAATATTAGAATTATATGCATTGAAAGAAATGGGATTATTACCTGTTGATGACTTCATTTGTATAGACAAAAAAAAAAATCTTCGTAGAACTGAAGATGAATGAGAAATTGAGAATAAGGAGAACAAACAGCACCGAAAACCCTCAATTTTGATCCAGAATACGTAATTGAGAACTGGGAGAAGTTCAACAGATTTAAAAATGGGGGGAAATTCATATTTAAGATAGTTATAATACACAATTTCAAAATTAAGAAAATTATTTTAAAGTTTCAAAATTCGGGTCTTAATTAAGATTTATTAATTAAATATATTAAAGCCACAATATTATATAATTTATGGTCATATTTATAAATTTTATAAGTCACAACTTATTTCTTGATCATAATTATCAAATTAACACATTATTTATCGGTCACAAACCCATCAAATTAATAGGCCACCCATTATTTTACGATCACAATTTACAAACTTCACATGTCACAACTTATTCTACAATTCCAAATTATCATTATAATCTATTTTACGATCACAAATTATCAGATTAACAGGTCACGTAAATTTCACAGGTCACAAATTATTTTACAATCATAAATTATCAAATTAATTTATCACAATTTAATAATTTTATTGGTTACATCAACCCAATAATTGATCAAATATTATTTGTTGATCACAAATTAACCATTTTATTGATCACAATAACCCAAATAATTGATCACAAACACTCTTTATCCCACCCCACCCCACCCCATCCCATCCACCCACACCCCCAAGCCACGCTGCCGCCACTTCGACTATCACCACCACCTACACCACTATCATTTGTGACCACCATCCCACCACCACTACTACACTAACACAACACCAACACCAACACCAACACCACAACCGCCAGATCTAGAAACTACCCCAAAACATGGAAATCACCACCAAAACATAACAAAATCACCACCACCACCACCACCACTCCAACAACCAAAAAAACCCAACTAAAAAAAACCAAGACCACCACTGCTAATAGTTGCTCCGCTGCGATCTGAGCGTCGTTGTGCATAGTGGAGTGCACGCAAAGGTGTCATGTCGCTACACACAACTTTTCTGTGCAACGACGCGGTACAACTGTGCTCACAAAAAAGAGTGTCACTGTGCAGAGACACTCTCCAGGCAGCGATGGCTGCATGAAGGAGAGGATAGAGATAGACGGGAGAGGAAGAGAGAAGAGAAGAGAGAATGGAGAATTGAGAGGAAGAAGAGAGAAAATGATTAAGAGTATTTAAGTCCTATTTTTTGCCCAAAATACATATTAGAATAGTATTTTGATGGAGAATGTGTGCTTAAAAAATAAGAATTTTTTTTGGATTTGTGTATAATACTATTTTATTGAAAAATGTGTTGTTAAAAATAAGATAGAAAAATGTATTTTCAAAATAATAGAGACCAAATAATGGTTTAGGGTTTGAATGAGGTAGGGTATGAGTATATAAATTAATTTATAATCTTATTATTAATATTAAAATATTAAATGATCACTTGATTTTTGTATAAATAAACTCTAAACTTGATTTTTAATTTGGAAAAATTAAAAACATGTTGTGAATGTAATTTCCACTTTAAAAATTGTGGATGGGCTTTTGAAATTTTAATTGATTTGGTAAGGGACTAAGTATACGTAGGGTTTGTGAGGCTTCAATTGTGAGGCTTCAATTTTGAGCTTATGAGTAATTTAAATTGAGTTGTTAAAAATTGAAAGGAAATATAAAAAAAAAAATTGGGCATCCTAAATAGATGGGTCTGAGGCCTCTTGAGCCACTTCTCAAGTCTGGCTCTACGGTAAAGGACTTCATTAAAAGTTATAAATATTATTGATAGGAATGGAAAAATGGCTCGTCGACTAGGCTCAAAAAAAGTTCGAGCCAAGTTGGCTCGTGGCTCTATGGAATCGAGTCAAGACTCAGGCCATTTAAGACGTTGGCTCGAGCCCGACCAGTACGAGCCGAGCCCGTTAATAAAAAAAATAGATCGAAAAGAGCAGGAAGAGAAAGAAAAGAAATTTAAATAAAATACTACTAACCTGTACGTTGCAGACAACTGTAGCTGCCTGCACTTACAGTTGAAATTCAAATATAGTTAAAACAGATATATATTTTTGGCTATAAATACGCGAAAAAAAATTACAATTTCATTTCAATTTACTTCAATCTATCTCCAATTTCTTTACTCAATATTCAGTATTCTATATCTAATTTCTTTACCCTAATCTTCAATTTAGACATTTAGTTAAGTTCTAGTTTCAATGTCAATCTCTAATTTCTTTACTCAGTCTTATTCAGTTTCTTTTACTCTAACATTCAATATTCTTTACTATAATAGCTACAAATGAATTTTACTAGTGATGAGATTAATCAGTTTAATGGTAGTTTGAGTACTATATCTGGCTACAATGTATCTCAAAATGTTCCAATTGATTTGGAAGATATCGAAGAGGAGGAAGTACTTGAGGTTAAACTGCTAAAAAAAGAATTTGCGGATTGTTTGCAACATATGATACGTAAAAAAGTGAAGGTTCAAAATGAAGTTGATATTTG